>DWQW01006692.1:0-15945 GCA_018249695.1 Heliconius erato demophoon | reverse complement strand
GAATATCTAATTTTCAATATTGTTCACAAGTCCGGCTACGAATAGGCGAGGCTTATGACTTAATGTAAAATGTATGTGTACGTGATTATACCGTTTTAGACTGGTTAGTAGGCATAGTTGCTACAAAGTGTAGTAGTAGTGTAGTTACCTATTAGATTCTTTTTTTCAGCTTCACGCTGTATCGCGCACGCAGCAGGGTAGGCAGAGGGAACCTAGTGTTAAGACACTCCGTTCCCCACATTCTGCCGTTGAGTGGCGGAACTCAACGCCGCGCTTTCCCCTCGACACCAGAGCGAAGAAATGAAAATATAAATGTAAATAAATATTTCATCTCCTCGAGTGGGGATCGAACCCACAACCAGTTGATTTACAGGCATACTTTAGGCCCCTGCGCCACGACTGGTCTATAAGATAATAAGAAAATAGTCAAATTTTATTGAAATTTAAAAAATAAAGATGAAAAAATATACAACACAACATTACAAGAAGAATAAATTATGATTTGCACATGTGTATAAAATAATTATGAAAAATCAAAAATCCAACCGCATAAACAAAAAAAAACAAGCAAATAGTTCAATAAAGTCGGGACTCATATCAATTTTACTAGGCTTCTTATGAAGATTTAATTGGCTGAAGAATAATAGGTACTCCTAATGAAGTATTGGGTTGTTTTTTTCTTTTTTTGTTTTATTCCGTTGAGTTTTTTGTTTTTTATATTTTTTTTGAGGCCGTCGTGCCGCAGAGGCACAAGGGTGTGACTGTAATGGGTAGTGAGTTTGATTCTCGGTCGAGGGAAAGGATTATTAATTTATTATTTTTAATCAATTATTAATTAATATTTTTCATAAGAAAGTGGGGAATGAAGTGTCGTAACACTAGGTTCCTTCTGCCTATTCTGCGGTATGCGGAATAGAGCGTGAAGCAAAAAAAAATATATTTGTATAACCGTAATGATAATCATGATTATACCCTTTTTAAATTTGTGTGTTAAGCCCTTTAATTTGATACCCATATACTACCATATACTATTCGAAAAAAAAAATTTATTTCACTAAGTACAATAGCGTCGATCAGCCGCCATGTTGATTTTTTTTAGCTTCACCTGTCCAAGAATACTTGGACAGGCTACTAAACTGCATCTAACGTGACAATAATTATGTAAATTCGTTCAGAGGTTCTGGAGATATGTAGTAATAATATTACATTCATACAAGATACGTGCGAAAATAACTCTTCCTTTGCAGTCGGATAAAATCATTAAACAGAAATGATAATGAAAGGGTGAATAAAAAGGTATAAGTATAAAACGTTTTTACAACACAAGCTGCTCTGATGTTAGAAGACGATATTAGCCACTCCATGGTTTTATGAGCACTTTAAAGGCTTTCTTACTGACCCCCGCGAAGTCCCAACAAGAGGTCATTATGTGACCGTAAAAATAATGGAGCATCAGCAAAATATTAAGATACGGAGACGTCTGCTAAAATGTTCATCGTAAAATGGCAATTCTTATGGGCCTACTTCGTATACATTTACTTCTTTTTCGGTATGGGTGTACCTTTTTTATTTTATCGTTTTTTTTTTAAGTTGACAGAGTGAATAAATTGACTAATAGTTATATTTTTTAATAATGTTTTATTGAGTTATTAAATATATTTAGTATAATTAAAATTAAACACTATATCTTTTTGGTAACGTAAGAGTATACGTTTATATCTCATGTCGAAATTTTTAAATGGTAATAAAAAAAAATCGTTGTAAATTTTTATATAAAACAAACATCAAAAGAGGTTGATTTTTGAAGGGAATTTTTTTAAATATTTTTGCGGAGGTCTTTAGGGTTCAGTACCTCAAAAGTAAAAAAAACGGAACCCTAACAGAATCACTTTATTGTAATTATAATTGAAATTCACTTCATACAAAATGAGTGAGAGCATACGCACGCCTTGGACTGTTTTTATGTATATATCATTAAATGTACGCATCATTAAATAGAGGGCAGTCGTGGCGCAGGAGCACAAAGTGTGACTGTAAAACCGACTTGTTGTGAGTTCGATCCCTACTCGGGGAGATGAAATATTTCCTTAAATTTATATTTCCATCTCTTCGCTCTAGTGTCGAGGCAAAGAGTGAGAGTGAGTGAGAGCGTTGAGTTCTGTCACTCAACACGCAATGCCTCCAGAATTCGGCAGAAAGTGGAGAACGGAGTGTCTTAGCACTAGGTTTCCTCTGCCTACCTTGGTGTGTGCGGGATACAGCGTGAAGCGGATTTGAACTTTGATTAAATAGCAGTGTAAGTAAGTAAGTGTAGTTGGACTTGGCTAGTTCACAATATATTTTCCCTAGTAGAATGTATAAAAAACACTAACGATAAATGCTTATTATTACTTAAATAGATTCCCCATTTTTATTTTCGTTCAAAAGGAAGTAAATATTAAAAGTGATTATTAATTTGAATCACTGTCAACTTTTGATTAGAAGTAAGCTTTCAGAGTTAAAATTTAGTGACAATTATCTCTTTCTCCTTTAATTACTTGTTTCCGAAGTCCCCAGCAGAGGAGACAAGGAACAATAAGGTACGCTCGAGGAAAGGGTAATTTTATTTAATTCTCTTTGTTTTCGAACTAAGACAGGGAAAGTGAATAAAGTTTTTAATTACGGTCGGTTATTATTGTTGTGATACAAATGTGTTTGTTGAAGACTGTAGTATCTAAGTAAGAAGTCGCCCAAATAATTTGATAGCCATCTTGAATTGCAAACGGTATGGCTGTCGTTTTTTTTCACTTAAATTTTTTTTTTATTAAATTAAAGTTTTCGTGTAAATTTTTATTGTTATTTCGTAATTCTTATTTTTTTTTATTAAGCTGGCAAATTTTATTATGTTTTATATAATATTATGTTATGTGGAAATAAAATGCAGCTCCGTATCGTAGGTTATAGTAATAGTTCAAGTTAATATTGAAATCACTTGCCGTATGCATGTCATTAAATTTTCATCAAAGACGAGCGACCGCCAGCTATGCTCATATGTAGCTGTTTACCTCAGATAGTTTAGTAGGTACATATAAAATAAATAAAAATAAATAAATCAGCTTCACGCTGTATTCCGCACACTGCAGGGTAGGCAGAGAGAACCTAGTGTTTAGACACTGCGTTCCCCACTTTCTGCCGAATACTGGAGGCATTGCGTGTTGAGTGGTAGTACCCAACGCTGCGTTTATCCTCGACACCAAAGCGAAGAAATGGAAATGTAAATTTAAGTAAATATTGCATCTCCTCGAGTGAGGATCGAACCCACAACCAGTAGGTTTTACAGTCACACCTCGTGCCGCTGCGCCACGACTGGCCTCACCTTCGGCCTTGTTAGCTTATACTTTAATATTATTATATCTATTCAAATAAAAAATTACACAAAGGAGTAAATATAAACATTAACAAACATTGAACATTAAGCAACAACGTAGGTATATAACAACATCACGCTATAATCTTTATACATGTTTACATAATCTGATAAACAAAGTTCATATCTGCATTACACTTTATTAAAAAAAAAAAAAATCGGTTAAGTGCGAGTCCGACTTTTTAACCGAGGGTTCCGTACCTGTTTTAGGATTGTAGCTCAGCAGGAGTACTTCCTGCTGAGCAGGAGTACTTATAAAACATTGAAAAACTTAAATTTGCACGCAAATGCTCTCACTTCCTATGAAATGAACTACAATTATAAGTTTGTAATGATTTTTATTTACAAAAACGATACATAAATGAGTTTGTTTGTTTTGAATTAGAAGCTTAATTTTTCCTGTGTTTCATCCAATAGAAAAGTCAGTCACTCTTGACAGACGGACAGATAGATAATAAGATGGTCCTGTAATGGGTTCTCTAATGGTTTTTACTTTTTGGGCTACGGAACCTTAAAAACATATTGAAAATCAGTATCGATTTCTGAAACAATAGCGTCTGGCCGCCATATTGCTATCAAGTGCGGACAATTCGATTTGCAATTAAGACCTTTCTTTTTATTATAATTCAAGTTCCGAAGTATTCAATAAAACGGCTCTATTCATTAGTTGACTCGACTCTTTTATTGAATTTTTGTTCGATGACTTTTATAAGTTTGCTTTTCGAAGTTAAAAGCTCTTATTTTTTTTAATATCATGAAATTTAAAGCGTAAATGAATAGTATATTTTTTTACGTTCTCTTCAGAGTAATAAAATGAAAAAAATGGATTTATATATTTAAACAAGCCAGGCCACTCGTGGCGTAGGGGCAATAGATGTGAGTTTGATTCCCATTCATGGAAATGAAATATAAAGTATTTTTCATTTTTCGCTCTGTTGTCGAGGTAAAGCGCGGCGTTGTATTACGCCACTCAATACGCAATACCTCCAGAATACTGGAAGAGAATGTCATAACACTAGACTTCTTCTGCCTACACACATATGGAGGATACAATGTGAAGATAAAAAAAAACTATGAACAAATTTAACCTTGAATTTCTTTTGTCAAATATTTAAAAAAAAATATATAATAACATTTCTTCATCCAAAGACAGTTCTATCTGAGATCTAGGTGTCGCTCGGAGCTATAATGCTTAACTTTTAGACATGCTAACGAACCTTGGCCCAACTCGTCGCCTTTGTCTCGCCTGTTAGTGATAGTTAACTAAACTATAGAAACTTCGGAACTCCTTACAGACTAATCGAATAAAGCTGATCAAACACTCTAGATATGGTAATTTGAGATCAAATAGAAATTATGTTCTGTGGTGCTGATATTTTGATAAGAATTATGGCCTTTAATGAAGAAAAGTCTTTTGACTATTGAAAATTGAGAAATAAGTGATTTTAATGACACGTTTTAGTTATATTGTTACACAAGGCGCAAGAGCACAAGCGTGTGAGTGTAAACCCGGTGTTATGGGTTCGAATCCCACTCAGGGGAATGAACTATTTTTTTGTTTTGGTAACGTCCGCCGCTCAACACACAATGCTTCGTAAATTCGACGGAAAGTGAGGAACGAAGTTTCTTAACAATAGGTTTTCTCTGCATTCCCTCATAAGCGGAATACAGTGTGAAAAAGCTGAAAAAAATGTTATTTTTTCGCCTTTTCTTGTAACGTAGGCTCTTACTTAGTGACTTTCATAACTGAAGGTCCACGGGAAATACCCTATAGGTTTTGATTACGCGGCGGATTTTATACAAAATGCAGTACTCATCTTCTGATTGCGTTGACTTAGGACTTAGATTTTTTCTGTGTAAGGTATTGTGGACCTGAATATTTTGTAATAATTTCATAAGAGTTCATCCACGAGAACTCGAGATAAATGATCTGGACAGACATACAGACGGATAGCAAAGTGATCCTATAAGACTTTCTTTTTTATCTTTTGAGGTACTGAACCCTAAAAACGAAATATATTAATACAATTTTAGGTGAATACGTCGTACTTGCGGAGAAAATAAACTTGCCATTAACATTTTATTTCTCTTCACAATTTCATACAAACAATTTCGTATTGAAATACGTGACGTTTTATTTCTATGGGTATAATAGTAAATCAATGATAGAAAGGGTTTGTTTGGAGACAGAGAGAGGGCCGGTCACGTCCGACTGGCGTTGCGACTGAAATATTTTACAGAGGCCAATATGAGGAAGCTAAATGTGATTACGCACAATAGCAGACGTGTTCGCACATAAAAATATGAATAGATATCAAAAATAGCTGAGTAAATAAAGGTAACAATGTGATACGTATTGCTTTTATTTCGTTTACATTTTGATAGTCATTTGTGAAATATATTGTGGCTGGTACACTCGAACACGTCAGGGGTAACGGTTTTATTATAAGAAGACGATAGCATTTAGTTTGGGTCGAGTATGGTTTTAAAAAGTCTAAGTCGGGACCCCTTTAAATTATGCAGGGTTCCTGGTAAAGATTTTATTGATTGAAGAATTACTCATAGGTCCCGACTGTTAATTCTAATAAACTATTGGGCTTGTTTATTTTCTTTTTAGTTTTATGCAGTCGGGGTTTGTGTTTTTATAAATATATTTTTTTATTTGACACTTTTTTGTTAGAATTCATTATGGTAATGATAATTATGATATACCTTTTTGAAATCCTCGTATTGAGCTCTTTATTTTTTTTTATGGAAAAGACAAGGCAAACGAGCGTTCGGGTTACCTGATGGTAAGTGATTACCGCCGGCCACGACCCCGTGCAACACCAGAGGAGCTACAGGTGCGTTGCCGGCTTTTAAGGTGGGTTGGACGCCGGAGCCCGGCATTACCTGATGCGAAACGCAGTGGCATAAAGCCACTACTTAACGCCAGCTTTAAATGCCGCGGGTGGTAATGATCCGGTCGAGTCTGCCCATGCGTGTTGCCATTGCTGGCGACGTGACTCTACCACACGTACTTTAGTCGCCTCTTACGACACCACCAGTACCAGGTTGATCCTATTCTAGGCCGGGATCACACAGCAAAGAATTTGATACGCATATTATGGTATTCGAGACCAAATTTTTTTTTCATTATTCCAATGGCGTCCCACAGCTGCTATGATTATTTTTTTGAATGTCACCTATCTAAGAACACTTGGGCTACTAAGACAAATCTAACGATACTTAAATTATATAAATCCGTTCAGCGGTTCTGCAGATATGAGGTAATAAAGAATATTATATACATGCAAGATACGCGCGAAAAACATAACCCTTCCTTAGCAGTCCGGAAAAATGACCATAAGTCGAGGTTTTGTTGATTTTAAAAGGTATAGTAAATATTCTAGGCAGTTTAAAAGTCTATAAGCGTAACATATCTATTCCGAATACCACTTCACAATTTTAAAATCCACACGTGCATGTGACAAAATTTCCATATTTTCTACATGTATATTGGAAATACTTTTATTGTATTCTAAGCAAAAATGCAAATTGTACCGCAGCCACACAGGATCCGACGTGTCAATCAATTACTAGCACGTTACGTGATCTGACCGAACGACACGCTGTCTACCATTTGTGCGTCACGTCACACCCTACTTTGCTACTGGTCAACGGCGTGTCATTTTAACTATTTTATCCTTTATACCTACATATTAGTGACTGATTTCGTAATGTAATAACGTCTTTACATTTTATGCTCTGATGAATTTGATGTAGCTGACATAAAAGATTAAGAGGAAACGACAGTTTATGTATCTTTAAATTTTGACGAAATGTAATGTTCAGAAAACGCTTTGCGTCATTATATCAGAATATATTTTTTTATTTTAGAAGTTTTAATACATCTATAATAGTGTATGGTGGAAATCATATATATGACACCTTTAATATCGGAAACATTGTTAACCTGACATGGTCATGGTCAAGTTGATATTATATTATTATTTTTCAAATCTACCGTTAATTTTAGTCTGGTTGTATTATGGAGTACTAAATTGTAAAACAAAAAAAATTACAATTATCTCAAATAGCATTTGTCATTTTATTCAAAGTATATTTAAAATATTTATTAACACAGTTGTGTAGCAGTAGAATACTTAAAACAGCTAGCTAACCCAAAGCATGAAGAAATAACAGGCCAGTCGTGGCGAAGGGGCATACACGTCTGACGCCTAAGTTCAAATGCGACAGGTTGTAGGTTCGATTCCCATTCGAATAAATTAAATATTTCATATTTTCATTTCTACGCTCTGGCGTCGAGGCAAAGAATTCGGTATAAAATGGAGAACGGAGTGTCTTAACACTAAGTTCTCTTTACCTACCATGCATACAGCGTGAAGCTAAAAAATAGATAACAGATTCCAGTCGAGCGTTACGAGGTTTTGTATGGAATATGTTGTTTTTACTGTCTTGAACCCCGGCACTGCGTTTCACAAATTGATGAACATGTGAAAAAACAAAATATCTAAACTAAATCTATGAATGTTTGCCGAGTACGCATACCTATGTAACAACAATGCAAATCAAGTATGGAAAAATCCTCTAGTTTTATTTGACAAAGCTCGACTCGTAACGCAATATACGTCAGCGAGACTCAAATTTCCCGTGGTGGGGAAAAATATAATAAAACGCGCAAATTCTCTGCACTACGATATTTTATTTCCCCTTTTATTGCAGTTCGGGTTATATTTCAATATCGTGTATAAATCGCTAAAGTTTAGGTTTAGGTCACGAAAACGCTTTGTGGGATAATTTGTTAGCTGCAGTGCGTAGATGTGAAAATTTATTTCGAAAATCAATTATTTTTTGTAATATTTCTACTATGTAAATAGCAATTTTATCTTAAATTAAGTTTTTACTAAAAATAAGTTTACGTAGAGTAGTATTAAAATTCTATGAAAGTAATATGGAAGACATTCTATGTAAAAACGCGGCGTTGAGCTCCGCCACTAAGCACGCAATGCCTCCAGAATTCTGCGGAAATTGTAGAGCGAAGTCGCTCAACACTAGGCCCCTCTGCTTATGCTTATGCCTGCTGTTCGTTTTTTTCCTACCTTAATAGTAGAAGCTAATATTTTTACATGTTATTTTGATTGATCTTTGAGCAGCTTCTTTTAGAGTGACCTTTTTCTTCTTACTAAGCTTACTTTTATTTATGAAAAGATATAAAAGATAAAAAAGATATAAATTTTTGGCAACATTTTTAAGATAAATAAATCAAATAAATCAGCTTCACGCTGTATCCCGCACACAGCAGGGTAGGCAGAGACAACCTAGTGATAAGACACTCTGTTCCCCACTTTCTGTCGAATTTTGGAGGCATTGCGTGTTGAGTGGCCGAACTCAACGCCGCGCTTTGTTTCGACAACAGAGCAAAGAAATGGAAATATAAATGTAAGTAAATATTTCAATTAAGTAAATATTTCCTCAAGTGGGGATCGATCCCACAACCAGTCGATTTTACAGTCACACTTTGTGCCGCTGCGCCACTACTGGCCTCAAAGATAAGGAATTAAAAAGTTTAAGAGCACTTTATAAAACTCTTGGACTCGTACTTATAAGCCGCTCTCAAGTCGGAGATTGATCTTGAGATGCCTTTTTCATTCATTAATTATAATGACATATTATCGATATCAGGAGCGATCTTGAGTTGCTGTTGTCATTCATTAAATATATATCTATGAATGAAAAGCGATGAGAGCGATTTACAAATATGGGCCTTTAGTGCAAGTGTTCTGCGGAGATAGCGCGCTAGAACTCATAGAATCACGGCTTAGTAGTACGGGGATATAAACCGAACCGCCGGAATATCTAATGAAGCAACTAAAAGGCGAAAGGAACCCTCGAGTTTATCTGAAAATTGAATAGTAAAGACCCAATATCGACCTGAACTCTTGTCTTAATCTTTCAATATGTTTAAAATCTCTCAAAATGTTTTTTACGATAGTACTGAACGAAGAATGGTGTATCTTATAGGTGTAAGGCGGTTTTTTTCTAAGAAAGTCGAGTGTTAAGACACACAATGTCTTAATTTGTTGGGAGAACACATACTTAAGTCTAAAATACAACTAATACATCGAATTTTGAGACATTTTGCATTGAGTGGTGGAACTTAACACACAGTTTATTTTACCAGAACGACGAAATGAAAATAATTTATTTCCCTGGATTATTATTAGCGATAAGCAAATCTTTCCAACAATTTTATAGGTAATTTCAAATTGAACATTTTAATACGTCACCTAAGTTAAACATTTATTACAAAAGTTTTAACATTGTAAAAACCATATCTGCCGCCATGTATAACGGGTTTATGGCCTCTAAAATATCTGTTATGGGGTTAGTGCCATGGCGTGACGTGAATCTCGCTGTGAGAGCAAGTGTCAGTCCTGATAAGATAAAGCAATGATCCCCGACACTGACAGAGCGACACTAAATCGATTTCTCGTTGAGATGACACACGAGTAGGTATGTGTACTTAGGAGAATTTATTTTTCATCCAACTCTATTGAAAATGTGAAGTGTTTTCGTAGGAATGTAATTCTATTTTATATATAAAATGTATTGAAATTTGTGAATATTTATAATAAGTACTTAAAAACCATGAAAATATCATAAGGTATTGTTTGTAAAATTTTAAAGATACATTTTGTCTATTAGAGCGCGGTGTTGAATTCCGCCACTTAACTCACAATGCCTCTAGAATTCGGCGGAAAGTGGAAAGCGGTATCTTAATAGTAGGCTCCATATGCCTACTTTGCTACATGCAGGAGAAAAAAGCAACATGTAAGAGTTTATAGCTACAAATGACTTATATTTTTATCAAATTGTTCCACAGCCTCGACGACAATGTGTAAATCTTCGCCAAGAAGTTATAAAGGAAGACCGCTTTTTAAGAACACGAAAAATGCATTTGTGATGTGGTCATAAACGTTTCTTCAGTGAGTGACGCACTCGTACGTGTCGCGGTAACGTATTCGACTGACTGACTCTGGTGTTTCATAATTTATGTTGGATGTATTTGTATTTATATTGGGTATAAATATATCTATCTAAATATAGTATATTTAAATTATAACATTCGAACAAATCATTTTATATTTTTATGTACTAAGAGTTTTTTTTTGCTTCAGTTTATATTGAGCATAAAGCAGGACATGCAGAGGGAACCTAGTGTAAAGACACTGTTCTGAACTTTTCACCGAATGTTCAAAGCATTACGGAAGGAATTTCGAGTAGCGGAACTCAGCGCGACACTTTTGTCTCAATGCCAGTGTTGCTAGATGTCTCGATTTTAACGGGACTTCCTGATTTTTGCCCAAAATTTCAATGTCCCGAGCAAGATGTAGTCCCGCTTTTAGTGAATTATTACACGCACTATGAGAGTTCCTAATATTAAGACTTTGAGAGCTTAATACCTTTTTTTTAGGTCCCTATCAATTCCGTAACGAAAGCCCCCTTTTTCCCCGAAACAAAATCTTGCAACGCTGCTTGATACCTAAGCGAAGAAATGAAAATATTAATAAATAATAATTCATTCCCCTGAGTGACAATCGAACCCATATCCGTCGCGTTACAGTCACACGCTTGAGCCCCTGCACGACTGGCCTCACACTCGAGACAATTTCAATTTTATTTACAAAGTTAAGTTTTACTTTAATGCAATTTAGTCCCACTTCCGCAGTGCGTGCCAGGAGACGACTAATTACCTTACGACAGTGCAAGAGGGAGTTTCGAGCACTACACACGCTTAATTAGAATAGTTACAATAATGGCTTCCTTACTGAATTAATTCCCGGTTAGAGGATTCGAGGTTAGTACAATTTTAATGCGATGATATTAGTTGATCCGATAATCTATATGTAAAATATATGGATATATGTATTATGTGTGTAGTATTGCAATGGATTTGTCAATTTTTAAAGTTAAGGTTAAGGTCACAGCAAGGAGCACAGCAAAAATTTTAATATCTTTAAAAATGTCTGTGGGTGTATTCCGTTTAATTTAAAAAAAAATGTAATTGTAGTTTTTGATGAATGCGTAATACTTGTGGAGAAAATAAACTAATGATTAACATTTTATTTCTCTTCACTATTTCATACCAACAATTTCGTATTGAAATACGTGACGTTATATTTCTATGGGTATAATAGTAAATCAATGATAGAAAGGGTTTGTTTGGAGACAGAGAGAGGGCCGGTCACGTCCGACTGGCGTTGCGACTGAAATATTTCACAGAGGCCAATATGAGGAAGCTAAATGTGATTACGCACAATAGCAGACGTGTTCGCACATAAAAATATGAGAAGATATCAAAAATAGCTGAGTAAATAAAGGTAAAAATGTGATACGTACTGCTTTTATTTCCTTTACATTTTGATAGTGATTTGTGAAATATATTGTGGCTGTGTACCAGCCACGTTGGGGTAACGATTTTAATATAAGAAGAGCATTTAGTTTGTGTCGAGTATGGTTTTAGAAAGTCTAAGTCCCCCTTTAAATTATGCGGGGTTCCTGGTAAAGATTTTATTGATTGAAGAATTACTCATAGGTCCCCACTGTTAATTCTAATAAACTATTGGGCTTGTTTATTTTCTTTTTAGTTTTATGCAGTCGGGGTTTTTGTTTTTATAATTTTTTTTTATTTGTCACTTTTATGTTAGGATTCATTATGGTAATGATAATCATGATATACCTTTTTGAAATTCTCGTATTGAGCTCTTAAATTTTTTTTAATGGCAAGGCAAACGAGCGTTCGTGTCACCTGAACACCAGAGGAGCTACAGATGCGTTGCCTGCCTTTAAGTGGGTTGGGCGCCGGAGCCCGCATAAAGCCACTACTTCACGCCGGTTTTAAATGCCGGGGGTGATAATGATCCGGTCGAGCCTGCCCATGCGTGTTGCCATTGCTGGCGACGTGACTCTATCACACGTACTTTAGTCGCCTCTTACGACACCACCAGTACCAGGATGATCGTATTCTAGGCCGGGATCACACGGCACAGAATTTGATACGCATATTATGGTATTCGAGACCAAAATTTTTTTTCATTATTCCAATGGCGTCCCACAGCTGCTATGATTATATTTTTGAACGTCACCTATCTAAGAACACTTGGGCTACTAAGACAAATCTAACGATACCTAAATTATATAAATCCGTTCAGCGGTTCTGCAGATATGAGGTAATAAAGAATATTATATAAATATAAGATACGCACGAAAAACATAACCCTTCCTTAGCAGTCCGGAAAAATGACCATAAGTCAAGATTTTGTTGATTTTAAAAGGTATAGTAAATATTCTAGGCAGTTTAAAAGTCTATAAGCGTAACATATCTATTCCGAATACTATTTTTAAATACACACGTGCATGTGACAAAATTTCCATATTTTCTACATGTATATTGGAAATACTTTTATTGTATTCTAAGCAAAAATGCAAATTGTACCGCAGCCACACAGGATCCGACGTGTCAATCAATTACTAGCACGTTACGTGATCTGACCGAACGACACGCTGTCTACCATTTGTGCGTCACGTCACACCCTACTTTGCTACTGGTCAACGGCGTGTCACTTTAACTATTTAATGCTTTATACATACATATTAGTGACTGATTTTGTAATGTAAAACCGTCTTTTCATTTTATGCTCTGACGAATTTGATGTAGCTGACATAAAAGATTAAGAGGAAACGACAGTTCATGTATGCTTAAATTTTGACGAAATATTATGTTCAGAAAATGCTATTAACTTTGCGTCGTTATATCAGAATATTTTTTTTTTATTTTAGAAGTTTTAATAATAGTGTATGGTGGAAATCATATATAGGACACCCTTAATATCGGAAACATTGTTAACCTGACATGGTCATGGTCAAGTTGATATTATATTATTATTTTTCAAATCTACTGTTAATTTTAGCCTAGTCATATTATGGAGTACTAAATTGTAAAAAGAAAAATAAAATTACAAATATCTCAAATAGCATTTGTCATTTTATTCAAAGTTTATTTAAAACTTTTATTAACACAATTGTGTAGCAGTAGAATATTTAAAACAGCTAGCTAAAGCAAAGCGTCAAGAGATACGCGTTTGACGCCTGACTTCAAATGCGAAAATGGAGAACGGAGTGTCCTACCACTAAGTTCCCTTTGCGTACAATGCAGGATACAGCGTGAAGCTAAAAAATATTTAACAGATTCCAGTCGAGCAGTACTGGAGGTTTTGTATATGGAATATGTTGTGTTTTTATTGTCTCGAACCTTTTATTGCAGTTCGCGTTATATTTCAATATCGTGTATAAATCGCTAAAGTTTAGGTTTAGGTCACGAAAACACTAGTACATAAATGTAAAAATTGATATTGAAAATTAATAATTTTTCAATATTCTGCATGTAAATGGTAATTTTATTTTAAATTTAAATGTCAATAAGAATAAGTTTACGTAGATATGTTACAATTTTATGTCAGAAATTACATTGCGAGTTAAATGGCGGAATTCAACCTCAGCCTCAATATTAATGTTTTTCCCGACTGCTGAGGAAGGATAATGTTTCGAATACTATAATATAGATTTCAAAGAGGTATATCATGATTATCATTACCATAATGATACCTAACAAAAAAGTGAAAAATAAATAAAAAATATTTATAAAAACAAAAACCCCGACTGCATAAAACTGAAAAGAAAATAAATAAGCCCAATAGTTTATGAAGATCAACAGTCGGAACCTACAGGTAATTCTTAAATCAATAAAATCTCTACCAGGAACCCCGCATAATTTAAAGAGGTCCCGACTGTTAATCCTAATAAACTATTGGGCTTGTTTATATTCTTCTTAGTTTTATACAGTCGGAATTTTTGTGTTTATAAATATTTTTATTAGATTCACGCTGTATTCCGTACGGAGCAAGTTAGGGAGAGGAAACCTGGAAACCTAGTGTAAAATACTCCGTTCCCATTAAGATATTTCCTTTCTCTGGTTTCCATCGAATTTTTGAGGCATTGCATTGGCCAGAAACAACACAGCGCTTTGCCTTGTTACAAAATTGAGAAAATTAAAACATTATATATTTCACTCCCCTCTAGTCGGAATCAAACCTACAGACGCCCTAGGCGTTGAGCCCCTGCGCTACAGACTTCTAATATATGTTAATTAATATTATTAATATTTACATTTCTCTATAAGCTAGCGTCGTTCGCAGTCGCTTAGAGCAGCTTAATCTTGCAATCAAGAAGGTGCTTTTCTCCAAAGTGATACGTAAATACAGTGTTCTTGGAAAGCTGTTAAAGCTATACATTATTCATATATCCATTATATTTTATAATGGTCAACATTGAATTTTTTAGAAGTAACGTTAGGATAGAAGTGGTGGCGCAGGAGCACAAATATGTGAGTGTAATCGCGACAGGTTGTGGATTCGATTCCCAGTCGGGGAAATGAAATATTTAATATTATCATTTTTACGCTCTGGTATCGAGGAACTAGTTCCGCCATTCAACACGCTATATGCAATAGAATTGCAGTATAGTATACAGCGTGATGCAAAAAAAATATATGCATTCCGGCATCCATTTGAAATCTGATCTTGAGATGCTGTTTTTATGCATTAAATATATATCTATGAATGAAAACGGCACCTCACGATTGATTTTAGACTTGAGAGCGATTTATAAATACGGGCCTTTAGTGCAAGTGTTCTGCGGAGATAGCGCGCTTAGAACTCATAGAATCACGGCTTAGTGGTACGGGGACATAAACCAAACCGCCGGAATATCTAATGAAGCAACTAAAAGGCGAAGGGTACCTCCGAGTTGATCTGAAAATTGAATAGTAAAGACCTAATATCTGCCTGAACTCTTGTCTTTAGTCTTTCAATATGTTTTAAAATCTCTTTAATTTTTTATACGACAGTATTGGGCGAAAAATTGTATTTTTTTAAGTGTATGTATTATATGTAGTGGTCTGTAAGAAATCACTTGCAGTGATAAGGCCGCCATTGCATATATTCTGATAAATTATATACGGATAAGTAAAATGAAAACGTGTAAAGTCTTATGTGCAATAAAGTGTTATTTATTATTATTATTATTATGTTTCTCTTTTATAATTCACGGGTTCAAAAGAACCCGGTCCTTTGCAAGGCTTGCGTGGAGACACAGGTCCAACACGTAGAGGCCCCTTAGAGAATATAAAAATGTTTTACTGTGACGCAATAGCCGGGATCCATCTCTGGGTAACCACAGGTAATTGCCCAGAGATGATCGCCGGTTAATGCGTAGGAACTATGGAAAATGTGGAAATCTAAACTAGGACTATGGAATGGAATTTGGATGGACTGGCTACTGGGCTATTGATTGAGACTAACGGACGTCCGCCTTTGCAATAGTCTCAAATTGAATGGTTGGCGGACGGTGACTCGCCTCCCACTAGATGGGCCCCCACAAAGCGGCGTAGTGCCTTGGGCGCAACATCGGCGTGGTCG
>DWQW01006691.1:0-15946 GCA_018249695.1 Heliconius erato demophoon | reverse complement strand
ACACCAGAGCGAAGAAATGGAAATATAAATTTAAGTAAATATTTCATCTCCTCGAGTGGGGATCGAACCCACAACCAGTCGGTTTTGCAGTCACACCTCGTGCCGCTGCGCCACGACCGGCCTCAGAGGAAGAAAAAACAAATATAAATAAAACAATTTCCCTGAGTCTATATAAAATTCATAACGATAGTAATTACAATACTTATTTAGAAAATGTATAAAAATTTGAACATAGCAAAACGTTTCTAAATAAGTATTTTTCTTTCCTAAGTGTGGACAAACACTTTAAAAATGTTAAAAATATTTAATAAATAGTATTCTCTCTTGCCAGATGATCATTCTCAGTAATTATGTTTGGGTAGCGGAAATTTGTAAAACTCTCCCTACAGAGATGCTAACAACATAAATAAGTTGTAACAAGCGTATAAAAATTGCGACGTAGCTTGATGAGAACGTATGGTGTAGTGGTCAGAGCGCCTGGTTGGTTATTAACATTTATATTTAAATTTCTTTGGTCTAGTCGATAAAACGCGGCATTGAATTTCGCCTCTTAACACGCAATGCCTACCGAATTCGGCGGAAAGTGGGGAACGGAGTGTCTTAACACTAAGTTTCCTCTGCCTAATCTACTGTGTGCGGGATACAGTGTTATGTACTGTTTTTTTGTTAAATCTATACTAATATTATAAAGACGAAAGATTTGTATTTTTGTATGTATGTTTGTATTGTTTTCACACAAAAACTACCGGACCGATATCAAAAATTCTTTCACCATTAGAACGCTGCATCTTTACTGACCCACATAAGCTATATTACATATTCAAAAAAATTTGAAATCCCTTATAAAAATGCAATAATATGTGTGACAAACTATTGATAATAGAACAAATCAATGTTGTACAGTATTATATTTTTTTTTTAAAAAGTCCTTAATACCATGTTCAACTAATATGGTTATGCCAATATAACTACTTTTTTACATTTTAAAAGTTGATAAAAGTGTCGACAATAATCAAATCATATTATTCCTACCTCTGCATTAATCCTTATCCTATTAAATGATATATATTATTAAAAATTATTTCAATACCTTTAAAATACTTTTTACATCATTAAAATCGGGTATTCCATTCAAAAGATATAACGAATTTAAAAATATCAATCTAAAGAAAATCATGTAATAATAAAAGCTACTGGACCGATTTGGAAAATAATTTTACGATTAGACGAAAAACGTATAAAAAAAAGACCAACCAACTAATAAAACCCTTATACACTGTGGAAATTATTGACAATAGAGCAAAGGGATGTACTACAGTTTTATAGAGGACATCAATATCTACAAAAAACTTCTGGATACCATATGTCGAACTGTTAGAGTTATGCCACAAAACACAACTGTTAGAGTTATGCCACAAAAACTTCTCGATACCATATGTCGAACTGTTAGAGTTATGCCACAAAACACAACTGTTAGAGTTATGCCACAAAAACTTCTCGATACCATATGTCGAACTGTTAGAGTTATGCCACAATAACTTTTTTTTTTTAAATGTGCAAACTAACTAGAGCAGAGCCGCCATCGTAGTATTGAGTGATCTCTAAAGATTATATTATGTACTAGCGGCCCGCCCGCGGCTTCGCCCACTTAAACTACATGATTATTGATGTAATAAACAGAATTGACTGAAAACTTTAATGACTTCTAATATTATTTTTTAATTACTTTAATCTGTAATTTTCTAATATGATTTTATTACATTATCGTAATTTCTATAAGGATTTTTGATTGTTTTGAATTAAAAAATACGACCAATGTTGATATTTGATATTTATAAAAATGTACATAAAGCTAATTATTTATTATACCTTATACTTTTGTAACATTCGTTCGTTCTTTTTACCTATGTTATGTACGTCTCATCATAATTTTAAAACTCAATTAATTTACTCCTTCAGATCCCCACTTTCTGCCGAATTCTGGAGGCATTGCGTGTTGTGTGACAGAATTCAGTGCCGCGCTTTGCCTCGACACCAGAGCAAAGAAATGAAAATATAAATTTAACGAAATATTTTATCTCCTCGAGTGGGGATCGAACCCACAACCAGTCGGTTTTGAAGTCACACTTTGCGCCGCTCCGCCACGACTTGCCTCAGGTAAATATGTAGTTATTACAGAGTAAACGTAGAAAGGTAAAACTAACGAACTAACCGAAGAATCTATGTTTAAAAACATATTATTATAATTACTTAATATTTCTTTGAAGATCAAACCGGTCTTTATCTCTGTGTTGAATTAATTACGACCTAAAATTAATTGTTATGACTTATGAAGGTAACCTTCATTAACAATTCAATTTTGTTTACTTTATTGCTTGTACTCTGCACAAAAGTACTTTAAAAATATATATTTTTATCAACAGTCATGTAACCAAGACGTTTCGAATGTCATTCTTTGGCCAAGAATCTTACCAGCGCGATTGCTATAACATTCACAGGCAAACTAATGCCTTGAGTTCATTCAAGTGACGATAACTTTTTTTAAAGAACTGATTTTGATGAAGTAAACTTTAAATGTTAAGTTGAGTTAAAACAAAGCAATTGGTTTATTAAGTAAATCGGTTCAATACTTTCGGAGATTAACGTGATCATTCATACAGACAGACAGACAGACAGACAAGAAGTGTCCCTCTATCCATTTCAATCAAAATAACTAAATGTGAAGACAAAATATTTCTACTGTTTTATTATATATAGAGATTATTATGATAAAAATAATGTGTAATTTCTCTATAGAATATACTATTTTATATTATATGTATTAACGCATAGTATAACTATTTTTTCAATTACTGTTAAAAGCACAATATCGATAATAATATAATAAAGCGGAATACTTTGTTTGTTTGTTTAAAAGCTAAGATCTCTGAATCAACTGGTCTGATTTACTTTTTTTTGTTTTGTATGAAAGCTACATTCTTCAGAAGTGAATATTACATTACTGTGCAAGTCTTAGTTAGCCTTAAAGAACGAAATAACAATAATAAGGAACACCATCGAATTTCTTTAAGCGCGCGCGATGCAAATGTAGTTAAATATATGTTAGTACGTTGTATGATTAAAATATACAATTTTATTAGATTGTAAAAAGGTCCACGACAACGTACGTATTTCTTATAAATAAGTTACAATAACACATTTTGTAACAAAAAATATTTGAAATTTGTAAGGAGATATTCCATCGATTTTTATTTGGCATGTACATATATTGAAACATACGAGCGAAAGTTATTTCATCATCAAGGATATTTATGAAGACAATATTCGGCTTTTATAGTATGTAATTTGGAAGTGTACTTTTCGAGAAAATGTTAAATTTAAATTATTCAATACTCCGTTAACGGCTGCATGTCTAGACTCAAGTTCTGCAGGGGGCGCCCTTTCCACCGTACCGTACCGTTAGTACTGTACAGTTCCATAGGTAATACGCGGGCGAAGCCGCGAATGCGCTAGTATCATATAATTTCGTGTTCTATTATCATTTTATGTTAACCTATTTTTTATGATTTTAAATGTAAACACGTTTTTTATTGTTTTATTATATGAAATATTAATATTATTATATCTCTAGGTATGTAATTCCTAAGAGAGTCCAGATATTTTACAGTCCAGATATATATAGTAATACGAAATGCCTCAAGAATTCGGCGAAAAGTGGAGTACGTAAGTGTCCTAATGGAGAACAGAGTATCTTAACATTTAGTTTATACGATACAAATAAAAAATATTAATAAAATTTAATAATTACCTCAGTCCATTAAAAAATTTCAGTCTTTCAAATCTTGGGTCAGATCCTCTTCCGCCGGGCGCTACTAGCTTGGCCCAATTTCTTTTTAGTGAAAATGCTAATAAATATGGATTGCCTGTAAAAGAATATAAATATATATGTTATATTTTTTTTTCAAAAATATTTGTTATATTTTTTTCTTCTGCTTTTTGACTATGGTAGAAATTACTCGAAGATTCGATTTATTTTAAGAAGGCAAGCAAGCTAGTTATTTATATTTTTTTAGCTTCACGCTGTATTACGCTCATAGCAGGGTAGGCAGAGAGAGCCTTGGAACAGAGTAGGTACTCCGTTACCATTAAGACACTTTCATTCCCGGTTTTCAACAAAATTCTGTGAAATTGGATCTGTGATTCATATCATCAATTAAAATCTTATTATTCGTTATCTATAAGACATATTATTCCTAGTATTTCAATAAGTTTTTAAAAATAAATAAATATATTTTATTGCACACAAAAAAAAACAAAACAACATACAAACTTTAAAAAATAATTTAAAAAAGTACAATAAGGCAACCTTATCGCTTAAAGCGATCTCTTCCGGCGGTACATAAAAATTAAAAAAAAAACATACATTTATATATATTATAATAAATACATATTATATATACATACATATTACATACATACAAATATACATATAAATTTATATTCATATACATTACATATACACACAAAATATAAAATATAATAATATATAAATCTCTCTCTATGGTTCTGGAACATATGATAGTTCCAGGCACTTATTCAAATGGTGCAGGAACAAGTCTAGATCCGTCCTCACGGTCTGTGTACAATATGTATGTCAGCGGTGAAGCCCTCGCCTCCAGACACCTTCTTTGGATTGGATCTTTTCAAGGCGAGGACTAATTTCCTCTTTGCACCAGCATTTACGTTTTCATCATTACCCTAATACTTTTTATGCTAGTCGGTGTCCTCTTTTAAGTTACATACCCTCTTAAAGCTGAAGTTTTGAGGATTATTAGTCTAATATGTAGATATTAGATTAATAATCCTCAAAACTTCAGCTTTGCTAAAATGACGTAGGTCTGGGGGCACTGGAAGCTTATGCTAATATATAAGTATATAGGTAAGTAATTTGTAAATAAGTAAAATGAGTAGGTAGTGGCTTAGTGATTCCATCGTGGCGCAGCTGCACAGTGTCTGATTGTAAACGTGATGATTCTGGGTTCGACGTCCACTTGAGTACCGCTACTCAATACGCTAAGGTCTCAAAAATTAAGTGGAGAATGAGGAACGTGTTTCTTACCATAAGTTTCTCTTTGCTTATCCTGCTATGTTGGAAAAAATGTGAAATTCCTTAATTTTTTTTTTCCTTCAAAATTTCACATAAGAACAACATAATAATTCTACTTGTTTACATTGTAATTAATATACATGACTTATGATTATGCACTTCCAAGATTTCAAACATTAACTTTATAATTGTTGTATAATATTTTATAGCGACCATTTATTACGGAGTTTTTAGATTATTATCTTATCTTATATAAATGCAAAAATGTACTTTAAGACAGATCTCAGCATATTTAACTGTAATTAATTAAAAAAAATGTAAAAGTTAATCAATATACGTATCGAAGTCATCGGTGCATTGGAGCGTTTGATTGTAAACCTAGTAGTTGTGAGTACGATTTCTGTTTGGGAGAAAGAACTATTGTCATATCTCCACTTCCATGAGACGACTCGACGCAATGCCTCGAAGGTTGGGCGGCGCGTGAAGAACGAAGGGCTGGCAACACTACGTTATCCTATATGCGGGATACAGCGTGAAGCTAAAAATAATAATAAAAATATTGCCTAATCCAACCCTGGATTCGAATCTAGAATTGTCATCTATAATTGTTCTAAACACATAAATACATCCTTGCATACAATATTAAACTGTGTTATTCTTATTTATTACCTTTTTTATTATCCTCTTCGCAAATAATAATGTCGTAAAAGGAACCAATTATATTCAGTATTAGTATTATCGCGTACACGGCCGCCATCACGAAATCTGTCGCATCCAAAACAATTTTCTCGTCATATCTCTTACAATAATGGAATTTTGTTAATTTCGTTTCAATTTTATATTTTTCCCATATAGTTTCGTTGACGCATTCTTCAAGGCGTCTCTTTAGGTCCGGTGTTGTTTCCAATGTATGGTTTAAGTGGCTGATGCATTTGGTAACACAGGTACCTCTGTGTATGATTGTGTGATTGAAGTGCTTTATTTTGTGATCTGAATATTCCTGCAAATTAATTTAAAAAATAAGTTATATTTTTTAGCTTCGCGCTGCATCCCGCACATTGCAGGGTAGGTAGAGGGAACCTGGGGACCTAATGTTAAGACGAACGAATTCTTGGGCCCAAATGTAACGAATTGAAATATGGTCTAAAAAATTGGTAGTTTTTTAAATTATAATATCAAAAATTAGATGAATTAACTATCTGGGAGCAAAGATAAATGACAAAAATAGTTTTAGATCTGTAATAGATATAAATAATCGATTACACCACTACAAAAGTAAAATGTTTTTTAATTTTAATTAAATCTAAATATCAGTGCATATAAATAAAAAAATCTATTTATTATTGAAAAAATAAAAAGAAATCTATTTGAATCGATTAAATCAATCATATTTTACATGACAGATGTAACAGCTGATTGACATTCACACCTTGTCTAATGTTTTTTACATTTTTCACTTCACTTATTTCGTTTGTTTCAATGGTTTTTGAGTGCTTTCCCATTTGTTTGATATTTTCAACAACTGCTACTTTTCACGGATTTTTTCTCAGTAATCACCTATTTTATAGAGGTTGATTGTGCTGTGAACTTAACCTCACTTTTACTAAATCTTTAATAACTCAGCTCTCAGATTGCGAAAACTGACTGAATTTTCAGAACGGGAATGATGTACCTGAATCAATTAAATTTTCATCTTTTTACATTCTGGGCCTAAGTATGTATAAAATCGTTTTAGTCTCCTTTAAGTAACTTTTACATATAAAAAATGTATTTTTTAGTTTTTATTTCATTGTATTTGTTACACTGTATCAAAAGATATAATATGTATTTAAAGTTTTCAAGTTTACATTTGAAACAGTAGGAATAGAAACATGTAACGCTATGTATTGAAAACAACGCGCCTCTTGGAAACTGACCAGGCGCTTTGACTACTAACTCATACATTTTTGCTATTTCTTAAATGAATAATCATGTAGTTCAAGCGGACGACGGCGCGGGCAGGCCGCTAGCTTCTAATAAATTCTTATTTTCTTACTTATACCGTATTACACATTATTTTTATCTTCACTATTACAAATGAAAGCGAAAGAAGTTTTGCCAAAAATGGAATAGTGATTTGTTCAAACAAAATAAATAATAAAATTATCGTTGTAAAATAAAACGCCATTAGTTAAGAATGACAGACAATAACCTATCAAAGCGACAACATCGCACAAGCCTCATTCACGAAATCGAGAGGTATTGGCAGAGTTGAACGTTGTTTAGGTTTATTATACAATATAGATAATTGCGTTAAATTAACCGAGATCTATTTCTCGTTCTGGTATGTTTTTTGAGAATCGTATGTTTTTGTTCTGGTTTGTTTTTGAATGGAAAGTGGCAGACCGGCAACGCTTAGTAGCATTTTTGTAGTAGTAGGTATTTACGTTATTGGTATCTATTCGTAACTCCGTCACACATAATATAAGTAGGGGTAAAAATCATGATATAGAGAAATTTTACGGATTTGACATAAAAGGCTTTTTCAATCACTTAGTTATATCCTTAATATTTTACAAAATATATTTATAATTGAACAAGGCCCCAATAGAACATGACCTCGCGGCTCTCTGATATCCTTCAAGTGCTCTAAAAAAATAAAAAAAAAACAAGTTATAAAAATTTGCTGTAGCGGAAATCATATATATATTTTTATGTTATTTCTAAATGGTAATAATATTTTACAAGAAACGAATAAAATAACCTTGTTAAGGTTATAGTAGCATATAATTTTCTTAGAACTAAAAGGTCTTGGTACAATCTTAACTAGTATGTATTAAATATAATTATATAGCAATTATAATAAATGGACAAAAAAAAATATAATATATAAATTTCGCGTCGCAGGATGAGGAGCTCAGAGCAGTTCTTGAGACCTGTGATCCAAACGTAGGTTTAAGTGATCTACGAAAATTTGGTTAAGATAACATGAGTAATTTAGGTTAAAGCCTTTAAGTATTACCTTTCCTTTAAGTGTAAATAACACAAACATTTTATAGAATATAACTCTAATTTAATTGTTTATCCATATTTTTGTCTTCATCTGAGACTGATTGATTGATAACAACATCAAAATATAATAAAAAAAAAACAAATCCAATTATTATATAAGATTAACAAAATTATTTTTATTTACTCGCTATGGTTTATAAAGCGGCGTTGAGCGCCGCTTCACTCCGTGTCGAAATCTGGACGGCAAATAAGAAACGGAAGCCCTAACATTAATTTCCTTCTGCCAACCCTACTGTGCGGGAAAAAACATGAAGCTGCTTTTTAATCTATCTAATTCAATATCAAAAGGCCACGTTAACAAGAATATAAACTTGAACTCTTCACACTAATCTTTACAATACCACTATATAATAATTATAATATGTGGTACAATTATTTAAATTATACAATTGGAACAATTATTTGAGGCCAGGCGTGACGCAGTGGCACAAACTCTAAAATCTGTGACTGTAAAATCTGTAAGATTGGTTGTGGGTTCGATCCCCACTCGAGGAGATGAAATATTTACTTAAATTTATATTTCCATTTCTTCGCTCTGGTGTCGAGGCTGAGCGCGGCGTTGAGTTCTGCCACTCAACACGCAATGCCTCCAAAATTCGGCAGAAAATGGGGAACGGAGTGACTTAACACTAGGTTTCCTCTGCCTACCCTGCTGTATGCGGGATACAGCGTAAAGCTAATTTTTTTTTTTTTTACAACACGTTTAAATAAATATATTTTTTCGTTTAAAAAATATACCTTTGGTTGTTTGGCCTGTTGGTACTAAATGTTATAATATATGAATATCATATTTCTGAATATTCACGAAACTGTGTTAAGTAAATAAAGGTATTTTAACTTTTAGATTAATTTTAAATAAACGTAAATATGTTTTTATTGTTATAATTAAGAATTAATTTGTACTTTTTAATTATCTTAGCACGCATCGTCTTGAATTTTCGGACGGAGTATCTTGACACTAGGTTTTCTCTGCCTATATGAATTGTTACAATATTACAGTACAGTTGACGAGTTGGGGCTGCCCTGAAGATGTCTATAAATAACTGTGCAGATTTGATTTTACGATATTCTCATATTTTTTTCATTTTCTTTCCGAAGGAACATTGCGCAACTGTTAGGAAAATCTAACTCCCAGGCGGCCACGACTTGTCGACCGTACTAATAATAATAGCCTTTTAATTTTGACATACTTCTTTAAAGTAAACATTATCAGTACTAAACAACATTTACATTTAATGCATTAACAATTTTCAATCATTGTTGTCAAAATTAAAAACAATATTATTTTTTAATGAAGCCCCAATGCCTGACTGTAAGCATGATTTTGGCTTAGATCTTCATTCAGGAGAATTAATTATTTAATATTTTTATATTCCACACCACAGTAACAAGGCAAAGCACGATGTTGAGTTCATATTGATGTTCACTCAACAAGCAATACCTCTAAAATTCAGCGAAAATACTGGAAAACGGAGAGTCCTAACACTAGGTTCCTCTGCCTACACTGCTAAAATAATGATAAAATAGGGCCATAGTAGCGGTGTCGGACAGTGCCAAGCGATAAACTCGGGAAAATTAATTATTTTAGTTAGTTCGGTAGACTAGGCCTCGAATTTTGGAGAAAAGCTTAGAAAAGAAGAGCGTATTAATACTAGGTTCTTTCTGGGTAGGGTACTCTACTCTACTAGTGTAGAGTACCCTATATTCAGGTACTAGTAGGGTATTCTACCTCTTCTTCACTAAATGCTTTAAATGTTGCGTGTGCTTAGCGCTATAAATTATGTGAGAAGAGTTTCACTGTTAAGGTCCTGGCTTCGTAATCAGATCATTATTGTATATTCATCTAAGTATACCTGCCAAGTTTCATGATAAAATTTTTTTAGATGTCATTACATTCTAACAAGTTGATTTAATAAAAAACGTTCTAATAACAATATAACAAAATTCATATATTTTTTTCACTCATTGTAGGATAGCGTCGTAAGTAGAATAGACTTTGTCTTGTTACCAGAGCGACGAAACCCCACTCGTATCCCCACAACCCCACAACAGTAGCGTTTAGAGTTAGATACTGTATCCTAGCGGTAATGGGCTATATTATAAACAACTAAACACTGCACTAGTACAAACAGAACTAAACGTACTTACCTTTATAAAATTTAACAGTTCAGAGTAGTCTTTGCTGTACAGGTCATAATCAGCCAAACAGTACACGCCGCCGTGCTCCATACATTCTGCATAGCTATCCATAGCGAAGAGCGGTGGCATTTTGTTATACTCACTTTCTGTAACAAATGTGGCTTTGAATCTAAAGCAATAAATTGATTTAGTTGTGATTTCGACTTATCCGTGAAAAACATACACTGTTTTATATAAAAAAATAAGATTTATACAAAAATTTAGTCTATATAAAACTCTTACGTTAATGAGTGACTGACAGATCAGAGTGTAGGGGGAGCATTACAATAGAACTTTTTAATATTTCTTCGGGAACGGGAAATTTTAAGGCTCATTCAAACAAAATTAAAACGCAACTACCCTATAAGTACTTATCTACTTAGTGTTATCTTATCTACCCATTCTTTTTATATTTTATTTAATCAGCTTCACGCTGTATCCCGCACACAGCAGGGTAGTGTTAAGACACTTCGTTGTTTCTGTTATTTTATTGTTATTATTATTTATTTACAAATAATAATACCGACGCTGTTATACGGCAGCGAAACGTGGGTATTACAGAAGAAGAATGAAAGAAAGATGAATGCCGTGAAGATGTAATCTCTTCGTAGGATATGCGGAGTCAGCTAAGCTGATCGAATCTGCAATGAAGAGATACACAGAATGGCAGGTACTAGCGAGGATGTCACGGTGAGAATGAAGGAGAACGTGCTCAGCTGGTTTTGGGCAGGTTGAACGAATGAGTGATGAAAGAATGGCAAAATAGATTTATGATGGAAAGATGAGTAGTAAGAGAGATAGAGGGAAACCTCGGTTGACCTTCGAAAACACAGTATTGAAGATACTGGAGGAAGGTCACGTAAAAAGCATGAGAACCCCCCGGAGGGCATGTATGAAGAGGTTGATGACAGTGGACGAGGCGAAAGAGGTATGTAGAGACCGTAGCGTTTGTCGCTCCGTTCTCCCTGACTACCCCGCTAGGGATAAAGCGTGAAGCTAAGTTAAGTGTAAATACAATTAAAGCGATTTTCAAATAACTGTGTTTTTTTTCCTAGTACATAAGTATAGTTATTTATACAAAAAAAAAACACTTTTAAAGCACTCTGTTTGTTTTACGAAATAAGAAAAATCGACGATTTTATCCAAAACGACACTACCTACAAGAAACAGATATTTTTTAGCTTTACGTATCCCGTATATAGCAGAGTAGGTGTGAAATGGAGAGTCTTAACACAAGAGTTCCCCCTGCCTGCTCTGCTGGTAATTTTCTTTTATATTATTTCCGCGAACGTGTCTTTGACCATATAAAGGTAAAATGGTCATAACAATACAACCTAGATAATACTGACGATAAGGAAAATGTTAATGTCGGTATTACAATAAGCGCAAAGCATTTAAATAGCCTTCTTAATTTTTTTTGGCAAAACGTTTGCACTTTACTTTATTAAGTGCCTACTAAGAACATAAAAGTTTTATATAAAAGAAACTAACTGATTTCAAATATCTGTGAAATAATAAGGTCTTTCATTTTCATGATTATTATTAAATTAATTTAAATGAAACTATTTAACCGGGTTAATAGAGTATATATTTTTGAAAATCCGATTTTTCGAACACTTTGCAGTAGTCTGTAGTCACGTAGCACAAAAATTTAGACAAAGTATATGCGACTAATTCAGTTAAAGAGTTTCATTTAAAATACCTGTCAATTACCAAAGTACCTACAAATTATCTACCTAGGGTAAAAAATATCCAAGCCAAATTGTAAAAACTCAATCGACTTTAATGAAACTTAGATCCTTTTCTAAACTGCTGAACATAGGCGAAGTTGGAACATACCTATATTGTAACCGTAACCCCTTTTGATTAAAATTATTTATATTAAAACAAATTTGAAATAAAACTATTATCTCAATATCACTTTTAGTTTCTCGGAAATTTGTGGGCAAACATACATAGAGTAAGTATCTATTTAGGGTTTAAAAGTATATATTGAATTCATACATATCAAACTAATATCATTATTACTATGAACAAGAGCTACCCAGGGATTCAATATCTTTACAATGAATCTTAATGTTGTACAGATGATAAAAGATAAATGAAAAAAACTGTATTTTCTGAATATTTGGATTCTGGGGAATAGCTAGTTTAGCTATCCCGCAGAATTTTTGAGGACTTACACCCAACGCTCAAATATCTGTATGAAATAAACCTCTAAGTGAGGCCATTTAGAATTTATCATTGAACATTACATTGAACTACAGTTCAAGTATACACTTTAAGGAAATGAGTTAATAGCGCCTATTGTAGACTATAGAGATATAATAATTACTATTACGATGCAGTGGAACAGTGTTCAACTGTTCGATGGTTGTGGGTTCGATTGCTGCTCGTGGAATGATAATATTTAATTTATTTTTATTTCCCCGGTCTGGTAGACGAAGCGCTTTAAGATATCCACTAAGCATGCATTACCTCCACAATTCAAAAATGCGTGGGAATGGTAGTGGCTAAATGCGTACCCTTTGTCTATAGCCTCGATAAATGGACTGTACAACGCAAAAAGGTGCTTTCTAAAGGATCATTCTTCAAAATCAATGGTCTAGATATTAAGACGTTCAAACAAACTTACAATTAGTATGGCAGTGTTGATAGAATAAAATCTTTATTTTACTTTATTTATTTATTTTATTTTGTAAATTCTAAATGAATCTATTTTAACAGGATTATTCGCGTATACTTTGGTATTAGAAAACACATTTCAGAAAGACTACACTTACGATACGTACTATCTACTTGTGAACATGGACTAGGTGCAGTAAAGTGTCCAATACGTTCAAAATATATACAATTTAAATAATTTAATTTTAAAATATAATCATCTGTCAATTAAATTTCGAGCGAGATTTTCTTAGTATAATATGAATAATACAAATTGCAACTACACCATAGTGTCATGTCACGTTCAATTTTTAATAAATGCCAAATCGATAGTAAAAGCTCATTTTTAAGATATTATATTCTTAAAATTAAAAAAATTAAATTAGCTTCACGCTATATCCCGCACACAGCAGGGTAGGCAGAGGGAACCTAGTGTTAAGACTCTCCGTTCCCCACATTCTGCCGAATTGTGTGCAAAAGTGGCAGAACTCAACGCCGCGCTTAACCTCGACACCAGAGCGAAGAAATGGAAATATAAATTTAAGTAAATATTTCATCTCCTCGAGTGGGGATCGAACCCACAAGCAGTCGGTTTTGCAGTCACACCTCGTGCCGCTGCGCCACGACCGGCCTCAATATTATATTCTTCAAATATGAAAACTGTTATCAGTTCAGCCATGTCAAGCCGTTGTTATGATCTTTGGTTAATATCAAAGACAAAATCGGACAATGGATCCTAAACATAATTAAAATTGTAACATCGTAATACTAGTATTTAAATGCTGTATCGACCACGGGATCAGATTAAAAAGAATTGTATATGATACATAATATACTGTAAGTGCCATAGTTTCTGACATAATAAATGGGCTGCATTGAAACTATTAACATATTTTAATATAGCCTAATAGCTGCCTTAAATTATAAACTAGACAAAAATATGTTACTGGTTCACATTAAAAAAATATATATTTTTTCAATTTGAACCAGCGGTTCTTGAGATTCAAATCAATCGAGTTTATATTTATAAAATTGGCTTTCACTTTATATGTTCTATAACCTACCCTGGCTCTAGGTATTTGGGGGCATTTGAACGCGATCTAGTTGGCGGGGGCCGCCAAATCGAGCACGTTCATGAAATCGAACAGAGCATTGTATCATTCTTTTCCGGAAACATTTTGGCGTATTTTCGTGCCACTATTTGAGAGCAAAGCTATTATAGCTATCGACATACTGCCTTTGCAAAATTTATTCAGCGTGGTGGGACTCTTCTTTTAATGTACAAAAATTTAAGGTCTGGAGTACCTGATGAAGAACCCTAAGAGCTTGGCTAAGCTATGGGAGAATTGGAAATGTCGTCTTAACAAAAAAATTTCAGTGTGATGGACCCCTTTTATTGGTGTACATAATATGTATGTTGTCCCTCCTACCTACTATGCATTATGAAATTTTATGTGCTTTGGCCGTTGACTTGTATATGTATAACAACACATTATTATGCTTAAATAATATTCAACGGTTGGTCACATAAAATTTAACTAATATATGTTTAAAAAAAATCGGAAAAGGAATTAGCCTTACCTGTAGATTACATTACTTTTAATAGAGAAACAAACAGCGTCATAGCGTTTACAGGATGTTTTTGGGTGGAAAATATAAAAAGACAAAAAATATCTAATCCTAAGCGTGATAATAAAATATTTAGAATAAAAAATGGCCTTAAATAAAACTTAATAAAAATTCAAATCTTTATACTTACCATTCACTTTGTAAATAACAGCTAAATTTCCATCAAAAGTTAATAAAAAAAGTAATATTTTTAACATTATTTCATACTTCATGTTTACACACGTCCAGTTACAATCAAGTATATCACACTTAGTAAGGAACATTTAATTTAGTACTGTATATCCTTATTACTCTCAGTAAAAGGATGGCCATGAATTTAGGAGGACACTATCGCGACGCATTTGAAAATATCTATATACAATGACTGTTAGCGCAATTTTGATTGTTATTTTTTTCTTATTTATGCTACTGGCTTGACAGGTATATTACTGCAGCGTTATTCTAATAGAATATGCATACAACGTATTTTCTTAAATCACTTTATCTATATGTGAAAACCGCCCAAAAATTTATTGTTTGGTTTCAAAATCTGATGTGATTTTGTTTTAAGCTTAAAGATAAAAGAATATATATCGTTTAATAATAAAAACCCAAAAACACACTTTTTTACACAAGTCATATAAATGTATAGAACGTGCTCAACGCTAATAATTCTATGACCCTACCCTCGAATGATTTACTAACCTCTAAATACAAGAGTTACAATATTCAGGTCCTCTATCATCACACCATCTTCTTGATACTCTAATATTATATTGTCACCTAAGCTACGTATAATTGTCAAGTTTAATGAGGATGCAATTATTACAAGTGGATTCTTAGATTTTATTACATAACTACTTAGTTGCAGTTCAACTTTAATAAAAAAACAAAAAAATTCAAATCTCAATTTCAGTGTCAGTGTCTTCAGTGTCTTCTGCTTATCTTAAAATCAAAATAAAATAATAGAAAAAATATTGTCACCCTACTATTATATTATTGGAACATTATATGATTTAGTCGCGTGTAACAGATCACAAGTAAGTATGAAGATGGAGTGATTTAATAAAATAATCATTTGTATATATTTTTTTAAGCATTTATTTATTTCATATGTACATCTTATGTACAACATTTTTGAAAATTTAAAATACACAACGTATTTTGATGCGCTTTTTAGTTACAGAGTAAGCAATCGTAAGTGGAAAACTTATCCATACCTATATTATAAATTCGAAAGTAACTCTGTCTGTCTGTCTGTCTGTCTGTCTGTGACGCAATCAGGGCCAAACCGCTAATTCAATTGTGATAAAATACTCATATAGAGATACTTGAGGG
>DWQW01006690.1:0-15948 GCA_018249695.1 Heliconius erato demophoon | reverse complement strand
GACACCAGAGCGAAGAAATGGAAATATAAATTTAAGTAAATATTTCATCTCCTCGAGTGGGGATCGAACCCACAACCAGTCGGTTTTACAGTCACACCTCGTGCCGCTGCGCCACGACCGGCCTCGAAATCTAAAGTTAAATTTGTCATATTAGCGGAGAGGACAAAGTGTAACGATTTTTTTTATAAGCCTGCCTACATAAAAATATGTATGTATATCGTATATTTGTAAGATATTATACTATTATGATTTTACTTTAAAATCTATAATAATGTTCTAACTTAATAATTCAATGATAATTTCGTCTCTTTTTTGCACTTTTTTTGAAATAATAAAATGTACCGGCAACTAATTACCATTTTGTACTAATTATTTATTTACTTCAATTTTTAAAAAGTATACAATGATGTACTCAATAAATACAAGTATAATAAATTAAATACACTGATAACCTGACTTGTTTAAGTTGTATAATACAATACTGCGCGGATGATATTAAAAACCTGTTCAACATACTAGTTATTATTATCACATTAATACATATAAAAAGGCGCATATTTTATCATTATCTCTAAGGTCTTATGTTAGTTTTGTTAGTGTCGTGGTTAGTTGAACATAGCGTGATATTTATTTACGTGTTATTGCTAAAATCTAAAAACCGGCCAAGTGCAAATTGGACTGTCATAAGAAGGATTCCATACCATTATCTATGAAAACGGCAAAAAAAAACGTTTATTTTATAGGAGTCCCCTTAAATATTTATTTAATTCCGTTTTTTAGTAATACATCATCTCCGAAAATTTCACTAACTGTTTAACTATCGCGGTTCATGAGATACAGCTTGGTCAAAGACGGACAAACAGACAGACCGAGCGGAGTCAGTTAATAGGATTCCGGTTTTACTTCTTTATACGCTAACTCTAAATTTTACCATAATGTTATATAATATTTATTACTATGAGAAATATAATTTAGAGGTAAATAATTAATAAATAATAAAAAATAGAAAAAAGATCATATATAATAACTTATGATTCTAATTTGATTTATTTTATGATACCAAAATGTACTAGTATCCTTACTTAAAATAACACTTTATTTGACGTGTTATGAGTTCCAGTTAATTTTGCGGATGCATAAAAATTAAAACTAATTTAAACGTAGTCGTCACGCAGTAGGATCGTGCTTGATTTCCTACTATGGATCGCATTCTAATCAGGGGAATATATTTGTAACGATTTTCGTTTTCTTGGCCTAATTGACCTAACTAATTCGGTCTCGTATCTCTATCTCGAATATCGGTCTCTATGTGTTTGGGCAAAAAGAGTGTAAAACGGTGATTACAATATTTGCCAAGTTTGTTCTGTTTACAGAGTATTGTAAATGCGGGTGATTTATTCCTTGTTATAATATATTATTAATATGTACAAATTGTTTGTTACATATTGTAAAAAAAAAAACAATAGATGGGGTGACATTGATAATTGAAGAATTTTACTGTTATTTTATTTTAATTCTAAATTTAAAATAATCAGCCGTGAAATGATTATAAATTAATGTCATTTTGACGTACCGGTTTTATGCAAGATATGCAGATTTTATGCAAGGGTTATCAGATGAAATACGTACATATATTTTCATGGGGTCCTCTGTGAAATACGCATATATATATAATTAATTATTTATAAATAAATATTACTACAGTTTCACTATATTCGTTTTATTTTAATTTTTGAGGCCGTCGTGGCCTGGTGGTATAAGGTTGTGATATTTAATATTATATATATATATATATATATATATATATATATATATATATATATATATATATATATATATATATATATATATATATATATATATATATATATATATATATATATATATATGTATATATATATATATATATATATATATATATATATATATATATATATATATATATATATGCGCGTATTTCATAGTAAAATTTATTTGTATGTAAAGACAATCGCCAAATAAATAGTTACGTTTGTTGAGCTCTAAAAATTTACGTAACAAGCAAACTATTTCTTAATTATAAATTTAATGAAACCCGACAATATGATATAAATCTAACATTATATTTATAAAGTATGTACAGTTGAACCCCCTAAAAACGCATTAACCTATATAAATCATTTAAATTGAATAGTAATCGGTTTCACGCTGTATCCTGCTCAAAGCAGGGTAGGCAGATGGAACCTAGTGTAAAGACACTCCGTGCCCTACTTTCCGTCGAATTCTCGAGACATTGCGTGTTGAGTGACAGAACTCAACACGCAATGCTGCGCTTTGTCTCGAAACGGGAGCGAAGAAATGGAAATATACATTTAAATAAATATTTCATTTCCTCGAGTAGGTATCGAACCCACAACCAGTCGCATATACAGGCACACTTTGTGCCCCTGCGTCACGACAGGACTATATAATTGGCATCAGTTAAACTTATCTCTAATAGATATTTCTTCACGGCAACCTATAGAAAAAAGTAAAGTTTTTACAGTTCTAAGTGCCGAAGTAATGTGTAAAATATGAAGTAGATTATATTATATAGTTAATAAATGTTATAACTTATATTCCCACTTTATTTTTTATACATTTATTATACCTATACATAGTGGAAGCGTCTGCGCTCCTTTTACCAGAACAGCATATAGGGTAAAATATTTCAAACCCATACCAAAAGAAATTTAAGATACCTCAATAGTTTAGACGTAGGATTTTTTTTTCATTTTGCGATGTTTATCTATACTGCATGTCGTGTGACCCTGTTACTAATAAACACTTACTCCTACAAAAATACTACTAAACCTTGTCGAACTGCCGAAAACATATTAGAACGCGAAAGGGATATATATCTCTCATTTTATTTTATGCAATTCAATATCGCCGCTATTGCCTACAACTCAATTTCGTGAATGAGGCGTGTGCGGCGTATCGCTTTGATATGTTTGTGTCTGTGTAATTATTATGTTTGAAAAAATATCACTTTTTCATTTTTGAAAAAAATTCTTTTGTTTTAATTGTATTAGGTTTGTATAGAGTAGTTAAACCTGCTGTTAGATTTAAAGTGGTGATGACAAAAACACTATATTTTTTTAGCTTCTGTCGTGGTGGCTTCTGTCCTACGTGTGATAGGGTAGGCAGAAGGAGCCTAGTGTTTAGACACTGCTCGCCACTTTTCCTCGAATTTTGAAGGCGTTGGATTTTTGAGTGGCTCGCTTTGTCTCGCATCTGAGCAAAGAAAATGAAAATACTAAATATTTTCCTCGAGTGGGAATCGAACTCACAACCCAACCAACTCGAACCACAAACCACTACGACTGGCCTCTGATTGAACTGAATATATGAATCATGATGAAAACATTTTCAATTTTCGTTATATGTGTCAACGGAGGTTGTAACCGTTGAAACGATAACTGACATTTTAGCATGCAGTTGTTGGCACCACATGGACCAGAATGAGGTTTATGGAATGGAATGATTTCGACAGCTGCTTCCGAGTTATACATAGATTGAATTTATAAAAGTGTTGAAAAATGAATATGGTTTTCTGCATTGTTTATTTTTTTTGTGTTTTTTTTTTCAGCTTCACGTTGCATCCCGCATATAGTAGGGAAGACAACTGGGCTTAGTGTAAAGCACTCCAGTCTCCACTTTCCGCCAAATTCTAGATCCATTGCGTGTTGAATTGCGAAAGTCAACGCCGCGCTTTGCTTTGACACCAGAGCGAAGAAATGAAAATATATCAATATTTATTTTCGTGGGAATCGAACCCACAGCCTGGCGCGCTTACACTCTCACGCTTGTGCCCCTGAGGAACTGGCATCAATTATTTTTGTAACATGAAAATAATAATATTTTTAACGAATAAATAAATAAATAGACTATATACCTAATATAAACGATAAATTCTGGATTATATTACAGTACAATATAATTTTATTAACACATCGTCTTCCTTTCCTTTGATATCTAAAGCGTTCAAATATATAAACATGTAAATTGAATTATTGCTTCAACACTTACCGTTTATCTCGTATCAACAGCTTTGACCTCCACGCTCACATTGACTTTAATAAAATCAGAATATTCTATTCGTATTAATGAGACACTCTGCTTCCATACTGGTTGTACATATTTAGCTATATATTGCTATCTAACCAAGTTTTGATCCCGACTTTTCTTCGTTAGGAATTATTTTTAAATTTTAACGCGTATATGAGGCAATTAACAGAATTACTTTGCTTGTGGTGTGGTTTTTTAGTTGTACAAATTTATTTATTTCCAAATTTTAATGCAAATGTGAGACAATTAATGCAATTTTTTCTGTGTATGGTATTCTAGTTTAGTCATTTTGATAAACTTATACATTAAAACTGAGTTTAGATAGAGATTTCGTACAAATCACCTAGCTGTGAAAACATATCGTATAAAAACATATATTTAAATAGAAGCAATAATCCTAATTTACTGTATAAATAATATTTTGCAAACATCTTCAAGTACATTCACTCGCTTCGAACGTCGCCTCCGCTGGAGAAGCTAATAAACCGTCTATCAAGTGTCTTCATTTCCGTAGGATGAGGTCACCCGTCACCCGTCATTTCGCGCCAGAATATTACACTCGAGTTGACAGCCACAGACAACCAATATTTTGCCTACATATTCGGACGATGTTTAATTAAAAATTTAATGATAAAAAAAATATGGTGGCATATTGATAAAATTCGAAATGAGATGATGATGATTATTTTTATTTTTATATTTGTCTTTCTTGGAAATAAGTGAAATTAATTGAAAATTGAGTCTCAATTGAGTTCAGGTTCATTCAGAATTTTGTTTTTTCTTTTTTATTTGCAACAGTCAGTTCTGAAAATTATAGAATGGTTGCCATATATAAATATAGTATTAGAAAGAAGTTTTTAATAAAATAACCATAAGATGATAGTTGTATGTATTTGTATGTCTGTATACTATAACCTATTTATTTTGTTATCTTTTTAGTCTTTGTATTCACAACACAAAAACGCTGCTTTTCCTTATATTTATAGATTAAGGATGAAAAGAAAGGAAAAGGTTGAATCAGGAGTAAAGAACTCTCATCACTTTTTTTTGCAACACAATCACTTAAACTTGTTTACGTGTGTAGGAAAATAGAAATTTTATTTTCACTTCTAATAAAAACTTCGATGTAACAAATTGGTTAAGTGTCGAAATATTTTCTTTGTTTATTTTAAGTTGTATTTAGGGCTATTAATCTAAAAAATTTAATGATAGTTTAGCGTATTTTTTTAAATTTCAACAAAATTTGTTTGTTTTAAGGTAACGCAGAATAAAGCATACTAAGACTTACCTTTACCATACATTTTAGGTAATATTTTCTAGCATTTTTAATGATAGATCTTACTATCATTAAACTATGAAATGATTAATAGGTAATTTTAAGTCTATCTTCCTAGTTATATTTGCTTTATATAAATTTTAAACATGTACATATTATCACTTTTCACGACGAAAACAAAAGCAAACTATTCGATAAATATTTACCAGATGACTGTCATCGAGATAAATAATAAATGTTTATACTGTCCGTCATAAATAATGATTATATGGACCAAATATATTTTGTAATATGTAATATGATCACTGTGCAGGCGCAGTATGTACCTATATATATTTGTATGAAAATAAACACTGACATGTCACATCAGTTGCTGTGATAATATAGTTAAATTTTTAACATATTGTTGCGAAAAGTACCTACTCCAGTTAAATTGCTGAAATATTAAGTTATTGTTGGATATTGGACATTTATATCGTGTACATTATTTTAACCTACTAAATGCTATGTATAGTGGAATTGAAGTAAAGGCACAGTGGAAGTTTAAACTTGGTGGTAGTGGGTTTGATTCCCACTCGGGGAAGACATTCATTCGTGCCATTGTGTCGTGATAGCGGAGGCCGGACTGACAGTTGACACTTGGTTCTTCTATCCTAGCCTATCCTGTTATGAGAGAAAAGTGTGAAGCTACTTCCCATAAAGACTATATAGTTAAACGTAGTCCGATATTGGATTTTGGAAAACCCACGATATTTTATGTTGTAAGCAGGAAAGGAAGTGGTTTATCACTGGGATTCTTCTGGAAATTCCCAAAAAAGGAGAGTGCGATAAAATAAAAACATTCCATAAATATTTAACTCTTCATTGATAAGAGTGACGGACTTTATAAATACTTTCAGGATTACAATTTTTTTAGGTAATGCCATATTTGTTTTGCATACCTTTACCGTTAAATCTTACAGAAGGTTGTCTTAAACTCCCATTTTTTATTAAAAGTAACACAACGATTTATAAAAATTAGAACTTGGTACTTTCGCCTTTTATTGTCACTGCAAATTAATCTAAACTATACGTTACTACAAGCGTACTATACGTTACTACAAGCGTAAGAGTTCGTACGGAATATCTTAAAACAATAAAGCAATATCAGTTCATAGGGACTGACTCAAGGACGTTGTATATTACGATGGCTGAACTCCGGGGAGTTAATACTTATTATACATACTATTTAATGGATTGAACATTAGTTTGGGTATTTATATTTTATGGGTATTTATAAAAAATCAAGACAAAACGTGAAAGTTATGCGGTTATGCGGGAAAAGCTAGAAGCTACTTTTTTCTATAAATCTATATGGTTAAGCATAATTTTATAGGAAAGTACTTACATTTCCTATGAAATTTCATATATCTATAAAAAAATCTTGTAGTTTCGCGTGTCTATGAGTCTTTTTAACTCAACGAGCGTTATCGGTCCGTGGGCTTTAGACGAAATCCGTAAGGTGGAAAAGGAAATCCATTTTTCGTGCCGAAGGTCCTTTAACTGTCTCCATTCTTAATGCGGCTTGTCTTTCTCCGAAGCGAGGAACAGTAGCTGCAATAAAGGATTACACTGAGGACCTGTAGATATTTTGTTTGAAAATTCTATAAGTATAAGAAATATTATTTGATTTCTTTTATTCATGTTTTGAGATATTTTTATTTAAGTACGATATTTAATAAATAATAATATTAACTAAGCTTGTTCGTTGATTGATTTAAAACGTCATTATGTTTTATATATATATTTTTTAGCTTTTTAGCAGGGCAGAGTGAACCCTCCATTCCCATTAAGACGCTTCCGTTCCCTACTTTCCGCCGAATTTCGGAGGTATTGCATATTGAGTGGCGGAGTGCCGTCCGTTTCCAATCGCACGCTTGTGCTCCTACGGCGCGACCGGCTTAAATAAATCAGCTTCACGCTGTATTCCGCACACAGCAGTGTAGGCAGAGGGAACCTAGTGTTAAGACACTCCGTTCCCCACTTTCTGCCGAATTCTGGAGGCATTACGTGGTGAGTGGCAGAACTCAACGCCGCGCTTAACCTAGACACCACATCGAAGAAATGGAAATATAAAATTAAGTAAATATTTCATCTCGAGTGGGGATCAAACCCACAACCAGTCGGTTTAACTCACGACCACCACCACGACTGGCTTCTGGCGTGACTGGTTTCATTTTATCATAAATTATTTGGCGAAATTGTTTCAATTTAAATTAATATAACAAATGTTATAAAAGTGTAAACTCTTCTGTTTCAGGTAATTTACAAGTTGTATTAATTAGTAAGTGAAATTTTATGCTAAGTGTAAGTTACCAAGTGTAAGTTTTTAGTTGTTTCTAATATACTTGTAAATAAACAAACAAGAAAAAAATATATAAATTACTTTTTTGTTAATTTTCTCTTACCTTTGTTCAATATGTTTATAAATGATAATATTTAGATACTATGACTATTATGGGTGTCGATACACCCACGAGGCAAGCGTGTGACCACTTTCTACTACCTGGGTGTTTTTACACCCATACAGCCTTTAAGGGTTAAGACGACTCAACTTTCATTCGATAACAATAGACTACGATTCAATAAATTAAAACCAACCAAAATTAAAAGCAATGAGGAATTAATATATAATTATATATTAATTCCTCATTGGTTTTAGAACAAACTAAATATCTCTTATATTCTCTGTTCAAACTATGCAATTTGACCTCTTTCTATATCTTGGAAAGCAAACTTTTGCATCGATCAGTCTTGTTATCTGCACAATGGAACAAAGGAACTCCGAAGCTGAAATAGGTTTTTAATCGACTATATAGACATTGCAGGTAAATGTTTTTTTTACGTTTATTTCTAATGGAAAAATATTTTACTGTAAAGATTTCTACAGTAAAATATTTTTTAGAGTATTTAGACTATTTTCTGAAGAATGTTTAATTTAATTTAAATATTTTTATCATCTGTACACGATATCAATGTAACAACAGACAAATTAATGTGTCATCTCGGGGAAATGAAATATTTAATTTTTTTATCCTCGCTCTAAAAAGTTCAGCCACTTAACGCGTAAAGCAGCGAGAAATCGGTAGAAACTAGCTTCCCAGGATCCCTTTACCTCCTCTTCTGTGTACGGAACACAGCGTAGCTGCGTAGCACAGCGAAGCGAAGGTATAAAAAAAGAGAGGAAAATTACATTTAAAAATTTTAGATAGTCTATTTTTGTATACTAGGTACCTATATTAAAGGATTCCATAGAAACAAAAGTCGAGTATTATTTAATTTAATATATATTTTTTGTACATTTAAGTTTTTACCCGCACAGATTTTCCAATTACCTACATATAGTATTGATGGATCACGTAACCACTATCTACCCTGTAGGTTCCCTCTGCAACATAGTGTTCACACGCCGTTCCCTATTTTCCGCGGAATTCTGGAGGAAAATATGAATTTAAATAGTCCACAATCAGTAGCGTTTACAGTCACACACTTGTACCCCTGCGCCACGACTGGTCTCTGTTTAATTCTGGCCAAAAAATACAGTATATACAATATACATTCATTCAAACACGTTCAGCACTCTACGTAATTGAGAACCAGATAGCGAAGGTCGAAGGTTTGACATTTTCACATTATTGGAGTTCACGCGTTTTCCTGTATAGGTGGAGGAGTTCCAGTGATAAGTCTACTGTAGTACATTGCAATCTGGGACAGATACCAATTCTGTACTTTATGCACCCACACTGAGCAAATTAAGTATACAATATTTTTGTTTCATCCTGTATCCCGCACATAGCAGTTCCCATTAAGACCATACCGTTACACAATTCGTTCCGGAATACTGGATACATTGCGTGTTAAGGAAATGAAAATATTAAATACTGCTTTTCCTTGAGTGGGAATCGAACCTACAACCTGTCGTGTTGACAGTTGAACGCTTCCACTATATCACGACTGCCTCCAAATACTACAAATGTTGTATCAAAATAGAATTAATCTACTATCATCGCTTGACTTAACCAGATGTGCTCTGAGTATATCTTCTATGAATATTTTTTTGGCTTCACATTGTATCCCGCATTAAGTAGAGTAGGTAGAGGGAATCTCATGTTGAGACACTGTTATTTTTATCAAATAGCAGAAAATTACATAAAAACGTAACGGAAAATACCAGAAGCAGTTACTAGTTGATAGCCAGGCTGTGCTTGCTACAGTACTCATTTGATCATAAGTGAAGTGAAAGAGTCGACACGAAAGCTATCAGAAGTGCCGCTCACAGTACCTCACGGTCACACTATGCACCACCAGGCCACTACTGGCCTCTATGTATGTAGAGACAATCGCTGTCATAATTCTGTGTATCGCGAGAGGGAATTAAATTATGTGCGAAGAGTAAATTGACGTCGCATATCTTGTAACTTTATATCGCACGTTGCCTTCTCTGTACGTTATTATGTGTTCATTATATTAAAAACGGCTACAGTAAAATTAAAAAGATTTTAAAAGCATTTTTTTTATTTAGCTTTATTAAAACACTGCAGTGAGTATATTTAGCTAGATATTCTAAATATTATAACCGGTTTTTTTAAGTGATCATTTTAGTCTCCGCCATTGAACATAAAAAAATATAATTTCACAGGATATTTCTGCATGATTTTTGTATGTAGGTCATTGAAATTCAGGTTGCGTTAACAAAGGACTTGTAACCGAGCGGCCGCTGTGTAAACTCATGTCGCATCACAGTTCACGAAGCCTAACACTCTAAATATTCCAATTAAAATTTAATCTCTAAATATTTGAATTAAAATTTTATCTTTTATATGTTTCCACACATAAATAAAAATGAAATCGATTATTTATTTTTAATGGAGAACGGGGTCTATATTAAATATTAATTTTTCTACATTCTCCAGAAAAAGGCAGGAAATGGTCAGTGATTAAAAAAAAATTAAAAGAAATATCCACATTTAGAAATTGAGGCCATAGGTGGGGCAGTGGCTCAAGCTTCCGACTGTAAACGCTAATATTGACAAATGGAAAATATACAATATTTAATTTCCTCGAGTGGGAATCAAACTGTGAACCTGTCATGTGTACACTTGCGCCCCTGCGCCATGTCTGGCCTCAAACAATATAATTTATTAACATTTTAATTGCAGATTACCGCGTTTATATTTGTGTCCAACATTTATTACATGCATCCAATATGGCAACAAGAATTTCTTGTTGTCATATTTTGATTCTATCCACATTTTGATTGATTAAATCGAAAAACTATAATTATTATACATATATACATAAAGCCAAGCGTTTCTTATTCCGAAGTAAATAGAGTAATGTTACAGTGTCTACAGTGCACGTCAATAACTACTTCTATAGGCAATTTTTACATACAATTTAGATGCAATTTTCTTGAAAATATCCAATTTTGTAAATAAAATACAGTTACAATTTTTATTTAGTGCTTATTTTATATTTAGTATTGAATAATATACTGGGCAAGCTTATTTTCCATAATTTCTAATGAATATTTATAATATTTAAAACTCTAATAAGATAAACGACTTAAAAAATGATAACATGCGGAGACCGGAGATTCCGAAAACGGAACGGGGAGACACAAATTTATGTTACAGACATATTTCTTTTATCCAGCACATAGCAGAATAGGCAGAGGGAACCTGGGGTTGAGCGTTCCATTAAGACACTTCAGTTCTCCACTTTCCGCCGCTTCTCGAGGCATTGCCTGTTGAGAGTACAAATAAAAATGATGCAAAAATATAAAAAAAACACTCTTTGAAAATCTGTTGAAATGGTTCACTACATTCTATTCATTTGGACATGAGACAAAGAGATAATTATTAGAAGTTAATAAAATAATTTAGGTCATTCATGATATTCGATTTTTAATAAGTCTTAAAGGTTAGGGTATATAAATTCTACAAACCTTTGTTTATACATATAGTATTATTTACAGTGCTATCAGCATATTACTTCCATAGTTATTTTACCTATAAAATAACCTTTTCTGGTTTGTTTACCTTTTGTCTCACGGCTTCCCGAATAGATTATAGATAAGACTAACTCATCAGACATAGCTTAGCTATTAAAAAAATGAATACTATGTCAATTACACGATATACATTAAAGCGGTTACGGATACGGATGTATGTATGAAAACGTGAGTAGGCGTGACAGACAACACACACTGATTGGTTAACTTGTGTATGTTATTTTATTTATGAACGTTAGCCGAATAATAAATATTTCATTTATAACAGTATTAAATAATAACTACATGTATTATTGAAGAAAGAAGAAAGGACGGAATGCAAGATCAGTGTAAATAGTAAGATATTATAACGTTGAATGAAGTTGGGAAGTATGTTCAGTAGAGATGGAAGATACAAGATGAATGTGGAAAGGCGTATTGCTGCCGGTAACGAGGTTAACGGAGCCTTAACTGCATTGATGAGACGGCGAAACGTCAGCACAGCTGCGCGTTTGGCCGTACACAATACAGTTTTTGTAACAGAAGAAGAATGAAAGAAAGATGAATGCTGTAGAGATGCGATCTCTTCGTAGGATATGCGGAGTCAGCTTAGCTGATCGAATCCGCAATGAAGAGATACACAGAATGGCAGGTACTAGCGAGGATGTCACGGTGAGAATGAAGAACGTGCTCAGCTGGTTTGGGCACGTCGAACGAATGAGTGATGAAAGAATGACAAAAAAGAATTATGATGGAAAAGTAAGCGGTAAAAGAGGTAGGGGGAGACCTTTTTTTTTTTTTCGCTGGGAAATGCATTTACGCAGACTGCTCACACGGAAGGCCAGAGCCTTCAGGATGAGCAGTACTGTGGGACTCACCGTATAACCGATCCTACCCACTAAAACCCAGCGGAAACCCTCTCCACCAAAATGAGACGCCACAGGATCGCTCGCGCATACTACTGCGACGCCTCGGTGGCAGACAAGCCTATTGCGGGCCACCGTCACCTTCAGGGTGTCCTGGGGTTTCTCCTAGGGCACCCGCAACCTCGATGACTTGCAGGAGGATCACTGACCCTCCCGCAGTAGCTTCTCTAGGGTAGGGGTAGTAGATGATGCGCGTACCGCCTTCTGGTAGGGGGAGACCTCGGTTGACCTTCGAAAATACAGTATCAAATATACTGGAGGAAGGTCACGTAAAAAGCATGAGGACCCCCGAAGGGCATGTATGAAGAGGTTGATGACAGTGGACGAGGCGAAAGAGATATGTAGAGACCGTAGCGTTTGGCGCTCCATTCTCTCTGACTACCCCGCAAGGGATAAAGCGTGAAGCTACGTTAAGTTAAGTTACATGTATTACTATTATTTATTACTTCGACCGTCATAGCGCAGTGTGACAGGGTCTGACTGTTAACGCGATGGTCGTGGGCTTGATACCATCTTGGGGATTTTTTTATTTTATTCACATTTGGCAGGAGCAGAGGAAAAATCGTTTTAAGACATTCTGCTCCCGACTCCGAAGAATTTTCGAGGCACTGCGTGAGTAGTGGAATTCATCACCCCACGTTGCGCTGTTACGAGAGCGAAGAAATGTACATGTTAATAAATAATAATTCATTATCTACTTAATAACAATTTTTATTTTAGGTTTATTTATCTCGGGGAAATGATTATAAAATAAAAACAGTTTCTATTTCTTATCACGCTATATATGAGTAATTATAACTGCGTTTAAATTATTTTCATCATTTAAATTATTTTCTTTTCTACGCTTTATTAGACATATATGGAACACAGAAACTTTCAGTTTGTATAACTATTCGTTCCGACTGGCTTGATTTGACTCCTCATCCATAAGGAAAAGAGTTTATTTATTTAGGATCGTCAACAGAAGAGACATTACAACATGGTCAAATCACATCGAGTTCTATTTACAGATTAAATATTTTACCAATTAAAGACAATCACAGCATGTTCTAATAAAATAATAATTGGTATTAATAGCATATAGATTAAAGTAATAAAAATGTCATACAGTAAAAGATCTTAGAAAAATGTCCAAATTGTAAACGAATTAAACAATTTTTTTTTTAAACACAATTATAAAAATGTTGGATTTTTTTTTCTAATAGAATCGTCAGTCTTTTTCTTTTAATTTCCTCATATTATCTCGTTAAAAGCGTTATCTAACCCACACTAAAGAGAAAACCACTTTGTCGAGGCAATTCTGAAGTGACCGACTTCAAGACCTGACCGCTCTTATGGCGCCACCCTCTAATTGATTTTATATGTTTGAAGAAAAAGTCGCTTCCAAGGAACATTACTACGTTTTCCAATTTAATAGTATTTATTAGAAAGAAAATTTAACATTAGTAAGCTGATAAGGAACCATAGTAATCTATATAAGTTTATTAAGATAAAGCAATTTTATCCTAGCATGACCGATTTACACGATATCGAGTATAAGGTCTATATAGTCGTTGAAATTGTGATCCTTGGAACGCTATCAATTATGGACACTCAGTTCAGAATATTGTTTCAGAAGTAGTTTCTGAGAACATCGATATTCCATTAATATCTCATTACTGTGCTACGTCGCTACCTCGTCTACTGTAGAGTGTGGCATTTGTTATAGGTACTTATAAAGGTTCCTAAATTACGGACAAGCTTAATACTATTTTGTATGATGGATTCGTATTGTTATTGTTTTTTGAATAATATGTTGAAAACTATTTTTTTAATTTTTAGAGTGTTATTCCACACTTAAGAAAGAAAAGTATAATACTTATTTAGAAAACGTACAATTTTTTTTTAGAAAATAAATTTTTAGTACAAAATCTCATGTATAGAAAAGATTGCTGTTCACAGTAACCAGTTCTAATTAAGTACTTTTTTATATATAGATATATTTTTATTTCCGGTATGCGAAGATAACATAACATAACTTAAGTCACGTAGATGTCATTTATATATTTCAGTAAAGCCATTGCGTATTGACTATCTATAGAGGAACGCAGTATCACGCTGCGCTTTTATATTTTTTTTATATAGGCAGGATAGGCAGAGGGGGCAGGAGTGGGGAAATCTGGAGGTATTGCGTGTTGAGTAGCGTAACTCTACCCCGCGGTTTAGACTCGACACCCGAACAAAGCAATGAAAATAAAAAAGTTAAATAAAAATTCTCATATAATTAAGGTACGAATGAAAGGCATTCGCGGAAGATCCGGGTTATGATTATGATGATATGATTATGATTAACTTGGTCCTTTGTACATTAATCTTTAACACGCATCTAAGCCTAAGTAAATTATTTACCTGAATATTATCCATATCTACAGAAAAAGAGCCCCTTAGACTTATTTAAGATTTAGACTTAAATTAGGAATTTGGAAAAGGCAATTTCCCTGCTATTTTATTACATAAAAGTAAACACAATTTTTTTTTGTTGTTTTATTACCGCTAAATCGAATTTCCAAAAACACTACTACAATTTAAACATTTGAAACCAATCCTAAGCGATACTCTACTCGTATTTCAAGAATAACTTCGTAAGTTTGCACATTAACGAAAACGCTATCGTCACATATCGTATTGACAGTATATTATTTGAAAGCAGCGCACTCTGGAATTGGTGACAAACTTTATGTGAGTGTACGTGACAAACGAGGACGTTAGATAATGGAGCATACTTGAAAATTTCATTTAGATAATATTTAGGTAACCTACAAGGACTTAGTCGACATTATTAAATTTTTTTGTAGCTTCACGCATTACGTGTTTAGTGGCGGATCTCAACACCGACGTTTGCCTTGTCACCAGAGCGTGGAAATGAAAATATCAAAAAGGTTAAAAAGTCATTAAATCGGTACTAATTTACAGACTTAATTGGTACAGATTTTTGATAGCATCACTTTGTTGTCCGTCTGTCAAATATTCAGCTCTCCCTTGGACCCTGGTCCAAGCACAGGTCTTGGAGCACAGAAACACTAGCTTCTAAGTCAGCGCAATTAAAAAATATGTAGCTTTACATATCGTTTTTGCTGCATGTTTTATGAAATTCGGCGCATAATCACAATATAGGGTACTTGCCTTAGACCTAAAGTTATGAAATTTGGCTCTTATAATATAAATAATGAAAAGAATATGAAAAGTTAAAATTTATAGGTATTGTATAAAAAAATATCATTAATAACCTATTAAACTAAAACTTATATTTCTGGTTAATTTAATACAAAATGAGTGCATACGCCCACAAAGTGAAGGTAGTCAAGTTTTTTCAGTTGAACTACTATCCTGAGATTTGTCGCTCATAATGAATCATTATCGTTGCATAGAGGAGATAGATGGCGCGCAAGCGTGGGACTGTAAACGCAACAGTTTGTGGATGTTTTTTTTTATAATCTTAATTTTTTATTCCTGGGAGTTTAGTCAAATATTGACTATGCCACTCCCGTAAAACATTATACACATTGACTTACAATTTAAATGTTGAGTGGCGAAATTTAACACCGCACTTTATCACTCAGTTTGAAAGGAACCGTATTCCGGAAAAA
>DWQW01006689.1:0-15948 GCA_018249695.1 Heliconius erato demophoon | reverse complement strand
CGGAGCTACTACGGAGATGGACGAGAGAATGCTTCAATTCTGCGCCTGGCTCTATAGCAAAGTTAATTTAGAAGCGATTGCACGTATTTTGGAGTTATCCAATAATTATAATGTATTTCAACGCGACTTAGTTGGTTACATCTTTCGTTTAAGTATTTTTGGGTAAGAGAATAGTAGGTAGTCTGTTGTTTATAATTTCTTTCGTCAAAGTTTCCTGTTGTTTGTGTCATTTGTTTAAGGGAGCTTTTTTTAAACAATTGGAACATCATTATTGGGACTACGAAAATGCGGGTTGCATTAAGGTTTAAATAATTTTCACATTAGTAATCTTAAGGGTTTTGCAAACATAGGTACATTATATAAATAATTCAGTAGTTAAAGCGGGCGAAGCCGCGAGCGGGTCGCTAGTAATATATAAAACTCTATCGTAACCATACAATGCACTGACGGAACTACTAGTATTTAAAGTTGAAATTTGGCATCTAGAAAGTATATATTTTTTTTAAATATTTTAAAAGTGTTATTCCACACTTAGGAAAGGAAAATACTTATTTAGAAAACGTATAAAAATTTCAACGTAGCGGGACTCGAACCTGCGCCTCCTGGAAACCGACCAGGCGCTCTGACCACGATGAGAACGTCAGAGCGCCTGGTGGGCTTGCAGGAAAAAAATAAATAAATAGCATTCGCTCTTGCCATATGATAATTATTAGTAATTATCTTTGGGTAGCGGAAATTTGTAAAAATCTTCCTACAGATCCCTGTAGGAACAACATAAATAAGTTGTAACAAGCGTATAAAAATTTCGATGTAGCTCGATGAGAACGTATAGCATAGTAGTCAGAGCGCCTGGTCGGTTTCCAGGAGGCGCGGGTTTTAACCCCGCTACGTTAAAAATTTTATACGTTTTCTAAATAAATAAGTATGTATATCCCTAGATATAATATTTATTAAGATTTTCTATTTCACGTCTTAGAGTCCAGTAAAAAAAGCCGAACTTAAAAAATACACTTCTATATTTAGGGAATAAATGTGAATGTGCAGGTACACTATATTTGGAGATTTGATTACAGTCAGTAAAATATTTATGTATAAATTATATAGCTATCTCTGATTGATTTTGTTAAAACCCTATACGCAAAATTGACCTTTTCATGGCGCCGGGGCACAAAGACTTTGGGTTAGATTTCTTCTCGAGGAAATGAAGTATTTATTATTTTAATACTTGCTCTTCTCTTCAAGCGTGACGTTGATCTCCGCTACTCAACATGCAATGCTTCCAGAATTCGGCGGAAAGTAGTCCAGAGTTCGGTAGAAAGTGTCTTATTAGAAATGGAGTGTCTTAGCACTAAGTTCCCAAGCTCCTTATGTCTTCTGCTATATGTAGGATACAATATCAAGCTGAAAAAAAGTGAATAATGGAGTGTCTCAACACTAAGCTAGGGTGAGCCTCCGTGAAAACGCGGGAGATGTCTAAAGATAAAAAAATACATAGAAAAACACATATGTTTACATCTGAAGCTTTTTTCCGCTTCAGCAATATCAAAAAAAGGCAGAGTAATTCCGACTTTATTGCAAGAACAATAGAATTTATTTTACAATGGCGTCAGTTAACTGTTTACGGTTACGTAAGAACATTCATCACACGGTTTTAGGGAAAACCTACTGTAATCTACATGTAGAGGAAATAAGTTGCGTTAAAGGTGTTCCGTAAGAACTGAAAGTATGGATTTTTCGGTAAAAAAGAACATTGAAGAATGTCATTTGTATTCAATTGTACAGAATTTTTGGAAAATGTATAGTAATTATCAATTTTTTTATTAAAACATTAAAAAAAAGCAACTATTACGAAATTAAAATATTTTTAATAATAGGTTCTATGTATATAACAAAATAATTATATTTTAAATTAAGAGAGACTATACAATTAAAACATATATATTTAATGTAATCTAACAGAGATTTGAACACACAACCATCGCGCAACTACATTTTAATCTGAACTCTACCTGTACTGTCTGTATAAGAAATGATATACATTTTTTTTAGCTTTTACTTTATAATGCACATAACAAGATATGCAGAATGAACCTGGAAAGTTAATATTACGACACTCCGTTTCTCATTAAGACAAATTCCGTTCCCCAATTTTCGCGGAATTTTTGGGGAATTGCGTGTTGAATAGCGGAGTTCAATGTCGCGCTTTGCCCCCTTACAGGTAGGTTCCCTCTGCCTTCCCTGACAGGCACGGGATACATCGTGAAGCTGATTTCTTTATTACGCTATAAAGTCGCTGTAGCACACAGTCCATTGTCTAACTGTGACGTTTACGGGTTGGATTTCCACTTGGGAAAACTTTCAGTTATCCAAATTTCGGTTAGAAGACAAACTACGGCGTTGAGTTTCGCCAATCAACACGCAATTCGAAATTGAGTGGTGGTTCCTCTTAAAACTACTAATATAAATAAATAACTAAATATAATATAAATAAAACAAGTTTTAATCATGATTGAATTTAATATTCCATTACTGGAGAAATAGTTGATGGCACTGAAATGTAGCGGCGGAGATAATTTATAGCTCGGTCGTGTTACGACTAGGAATAGCTGTAGGATGTACTGAATGACGATTTCATTTATTTATTTATATTATATAGAGTTAACCTTCAGATATTGAATATATGTGATAGTGTTTTATTTTTAAAAATAAGTTTCAAGCTGTATCCCGCACACAGCGTGGTAGGTTAGCAGCTTGGTGTTGAGACACTCCGTTTCCTATTTACCGCCGAATTCTGCAGGCATTACGTGTTGAGAGGCGGAAATCAGCGCCGCGCTTTGCCTCGACACCAGAGGGAAGAATTTTTTTTATAGCTTCACGCTGTATCCCGCACATAGTAAGGTAGACAGAGCTAACATAGTGTTAAGAAACTTCGCTTCTCACTTTCCGCCTAGTTCTGGAGACATTGCGTGTTGAGTGGCAGAATTCAGCGCCGCGCTTTGCCAGATGGAAAAAATGAAAATGTAAATGTAAATAAATAATTAAAAATTAAAATATATAAATATTCAAATTTATTTTTTGTGCAACGTTAGATATATTCTATAAGAGAGAAGATTTTTATAGATTTTACATATTCTTTTAGCTTTAGCAGCAAAAATTAATTACTCCGAGTGGAAATCGAAGCCGCACCATTACAATCAAACATAACCACTACACAATCACAATGGCCCCAGTTCAGTTGTAAATATAATAGAAAATTTAATTAACTTCTCAAATTTAGTATCCAAAAGTCATGTATGTGCCTATAAGATATTTAGCAAAAGCACGTCCGTCCGCTCGTCCCGATTGTCATACCCTCGTACTCCGTTAGACGTATGTACGTAAATTAAATTTTGTATGGGCATGTTTCGGACAGTTGACAGCTAAGTGAAAATTTATTAGGTTTTTCACTATTATTTTCTACTATATACATATCGTTTTTAGTTTATTATTCAGCTGGGGCCTAGATTAGAATTAGAGGTCAGCTGGGTTTAATTAAAATTGAAAAAAAAAGCTTTGTTAAAGTCAGCAGGTGACTGTATGAATAAAAATAAATAAATCAGCTTCACGCTGTATCCCGCACACAGCAGGGCAGAGGGAACCTAGTGATAAGACACTCCGTTCCCCACTTTCTGCCGAATTCTGGAGGCATTGCGTGTTGAGTGGCAGAACTCAACGCCGCGCTTAACCTCGATACCAAAGCAAAGAAATGGAAAATGTAACATAAAAAAAAGAATCAAAAGACTTAAATGGAAATAGTGGGGAACAGAGTGTCTCAACACTAGGTTCCCTCTGCCTCCCTGCTGCGTGCGGGATACAGCGTGAGCCGATTTAAATAGAAATAGGCTATACACATGAGAGGTCAGGGCGAATGGAGTTAAAAAGTAACAGAATGGTACCCCAGAGTAAGTAAAATGAAGAGAGGGAATCCGCGGAACAGATTGAACGAAGACATGAGAAAAGTTGCAGGAGTGATGTGGAACAGAGTGGCACCAGAAAGAAACGAATGGAAAAAATTGTAGCAAAAAACAAATCTTAGAATTTTAACTATTATTTTAAAATATGTAATTCTACGTTGTTTGATCTGGATAAAAGGCTATGTTATTATTATATAAGAATATTATCAGCTTCTGGCTGTATCCCCGCACACAGTAGTGTAGGCAAAGGGAACTTAGTGTTAAGTGACTCCGTTCCTCACTTTCCGCCGAATTTTGGAGGCATTGCGTGTTGAGTAGTGGCGAAACTAATCACCGCTCTTTGCCTCGACACCAGAGTGAAGAAATGGAAATATAAATTTAAATAAATATTTCATTTCCTCGTGTGGGGATTGAATCCCTAACCGTCGACCTAGGTCGGCCTAGGTAGGGGTTTTGTGTAGACTACTTTTTAGTTTATATAGTTTGCTTTCCAACATTATATGTTTTTTTAACTCGTAGAAATTGTAGCATATCCATCTGAGCCCTTTGACCTATAAAACATAAATCTTGGTTAATGGTTCCAATTTTCTTGAATATATATCTCACTGTCCTCACCCTTTATCAGTTAATATAATAAGAAAGATAACATAGTAAATTACCACAAGAATCAAAGGAAATTACTTAGACTGGACTTATGTGCCCTCATAAATTATGAAAAAACACGATGAAGCTTAAGATGTATGGAATAAGAGAGGCCAATATTTTACTGTGTTAGTCATCTATATATTTTTGTATGTGTAAATAGGTATGAGGCCAGTGGTGGCGCAGGGGCACAAAGTGTGATTGTAAAAGCGACTGGTTATGAGTTCGATCCCCACTCGAATGAATTTATTAATATTTTCATTTCTTCTCTGCTAATAAGGAAAATCGCGGCATGGGGTTCCACTACTCAATACGCAATGCCTCAAAATTTCGGCGGTAAGTGGCGAACTGAGTATTTTAACATAAGGTTCCCTTTGCCTACCCCACTACATGAGTTCTGGTGGGTTGAATTCCGCCACTCAGCACGCAGACGCAGAAAGTGGTGAACGGAGTGTCTTAATACTAGGTTCCCTCTGCCTACCCTACTGTGTGCGGGATACAACGTGAAGCTTATAAAAAAAATAGGCTTAGGACCCAAAATTCATAATTTTACGCTACTACCACCATGTGAGATCATATTGGAACCGTTAACAAGCATATAGACATACACATCTTAATTAAAAAAAAGCAAATACATCATTTTTTATTTCTATATTTTAACTAGTCTATTATGGTAGTATATTTCGACACATGAAATTTGGTATAAAATTCTTAGCTAGTGTATTTCCCAAAGATCCTTCTAGAATTATAAACGAAAAACTGGATTTTACGCTTTATGATCCATAGAATCTCAGTAATAAAGAAGCTCAGTAATAAAAACTTAATAATAATTAATACAAAACAAGGTCAATAAAAACAAGTTTGTCAAACAGAAACAGATAGAAAAAAAACAACAATGTTAAAAAATAATCATTTTTATAGCGATAACAATTAAAAGTTTACCCATAGTTATCTATTTTGCTAAACTTCCACTCGGCTTAACCTCTGAAAGTTAGAGAAAACGGGAGTATTAAATTTTAAATTGATTTTTTTAATTACACCCAGCCCTTGAGCGTAAGCAACACTTTCGTTCGAAACATCCTACGGCGATTCCCTTCAAGGAGCCATGTTTACCGCCTCGAACATGGACGTACCAATTTGAAAAGATCCGTCGAAGCCTATCTCGAAATAGGCGATCAAGGGAGTTTTGGAGATCAAATATAAATGGACATTTAAACAGCCTTAGGCGACTTTCTGGTAAAATCTAATATTCCATTATGAAGGAAACGGGCAACATCAAGGACCATAATAAAGACTACCTTTGACTGTCGAGTTTAATATGAGCGAGACTTACAGAGAGAGAACTTCATTAATCATCATTTAACTCATTTTTGAGGCAGTTATGGCGCAGTGCTACAAGTGTGTCATTGTAAACGGGTGTGGGTTCGATTCCCACTCGAATGAATTTATTAATATTTTCATTTCTCCTCTCTGCTAATAAAGAAAATCGCGGCATGGGGTTCCGCTACTCAATACGTAATGCCTCAAAATTTCGGCGGTAAGTGGCGAACGGAGTATTTTAACACTAGGTTCCCTCTGCCTTCTACGCTACAAGAGGGAGACCGCGTGAAGTTGAGAAAAAAATGTCATTTAACTCATTTATTGTGCGAAAAAATATAAATTATTTAGCTTAAATAAATCAGATGCACCTGTATCCCGCACACAGCAGGGTAGACAGAGGAAACCTAGTGTTAAGACACTCCGTTCCCCCCATAAATCTTCGATTCTACAATTGAAATTATTTCAAATGTCATTCAAAAAATAAAAAAGAATCAACAAAGAGAAGTCAAACCGTTGCGACCAATCACAAATTGTAAAAGATGAATAAAATCAAGCAAAAGCGTAATAAAAATCAGTTTTTGAGCGTTGGTCGTAAATATAAAGTTTATTCAAGTTATCGCTACAACAATCGAGGATGGGTAATTTAATGCATTAATCATAGAAATTTCCACACCATAACCCATTTTCAATTTCAAGTTTGGAGGTCAGTGGAATTTATAGCTTATCCTTGCGCGGAACTATAAAATATAAGCTGGTACTTTGAAACTATGGTGTCCATGACTTGTATACTGTATATGGGTTAAAGTTTATATAAATATATGTGAATATGTATATGTTTTAAGTAAACTTAATGTTATTGGTCAAAAATCTATATAGATAATTAAAAGCCACATAGCTGTTATTCTTTTCTATTCCTTAATATGGCATAATTAGAGTTCGTGGACAAATTTAAAGAATACTATAACAAACTTGATAGTAACTATGGCTTATCATACATGGGTCAAACACCGGTGTTAGGGTGAAGGAACACATCTCCGATATCAAGAATGGACATGTATCGAAGTCAGCTGTGTGTGAGCATACTGTGAAAAAACCTAACATTAACCCCAAATCCTCGCTAAGAAAAACAGATACATTCCTAGAATGATTCGCGAGGCAATTATGAAATCGTTGGCGGTATTTTATTATAATAATTATGTGAACTGACAGACGAATGCCACCTTGGTCTACCTGTGACCACGGACTACTGCAAAGTGTTTGAAACGTCGGGTTTCCAAACTGTATAATCTATATATATAAAAGGACTTGTGCTGACTGACTGAGGTAAGACGCACGCAGAGCCGTAACCGCTGATGGTAGAAACGTGAAATTTGGGCAGATGTTTATTTTCATATTCTGGACATCCACTAAGAAAGGATTTAGAAAAATTTTAACCCTAAAGGGATGACATAGGGTTTGAAAGTTTGTATGGAAAAAAAATTAAATCATCACCGAATTTTATAAAATTTGAAATTCAGACTCTTAAAACATTTCATTGAACACGTGTTTCATGGTTTTTTAAAATTTACCCCCTAAGGGTTTAAATAGGGGATTGAAAGTTTATATGGAAAAATTTTTAAATCGCCACCGATTTTTATAAAAATTTTAATTCAAACTGTTTAAAATATTTTATTTAGAATTCACCCTTTCACCCAATTCTTAAATATACGCGATTAATCCGGTTAAAATAGTTTCATTTAAAAAGTCTAAAATAATCGTGAAAATCAAAGAACTTATGTATTAAATACATAAGTTATCAAATAGAATATCCAAATATTACTAATTAAGATTATGAATATTGTTTTTTTACTACATCCTACGACTACGACCTACGACCTGCGACTTTGCCTGCGTGATCTAAAAAAATATATTATGTTATATATATCATAGTACAACAATACATTTTACCGATAATTTGAATGCAGGCATTGATATCTATATAAGAAGAATAATAAAAATTAGCTTCTCGCTGTATCCCGCACACTGCAAGGTAGGCAGAGGGAACCTAGTGTTAAGACACTCCGTTCTCAACTTTCTACCGAATTCTGGAGGCATTGCTTGTTGAGTGGCAGAACTCAACGCCGCGCTTGTTCTCGTCTCCAGAGCGAAGAAATGGAAATATAAATTTAAGTAAATATTTCATCTCCTCGAATGGGGGTCGAACCAACAACCAGTCGGTTTTACAGTCACACCTTGTGACCCTGCGCCACAACTGGCCTCAATCTATCTGTATAAATGAACTATAAAACAAAATAAGTTTCCAATTCGACACTTAGTTCACGAGATTATCGCATTCAACCAAACATACTCTTCAGTTTTATAATATTAATATAGATAAACACAAACACTAACTAAATTGCCATAAACTATATAAAATTTTGATTTTAAAATCAAAATCATATTTTAAAATTTGTATAAAATTGTGGTTTCCGGTATATAACGTGTACCGTACTGTACTATCTATATTATAGAGGATGTTTCGTAAGCTCTGGGTATTTGCGGTCGGGCGGGACTTTTAAATAGCCCATTGAGCGCACCTTGCGATGTATTTAAGTAATATCGTATTAAAGAAATCAATGTTTTTATTTTATTTTTCTTCACGCTCTATCCCGCACACAGCATGGTAGGCAGAGGGAACCTAGTGTTAAGACACTCTGTTCCCCACTTTCTGCCGAATTCTGGAGGCATTGCGTGTTGAGTGGTAGAATTCAACGCCGTGCTTAGCCTCAACACCAGAGCGAAGATATGGAAATATAAATTTAAGTAAATATTTCATCTCCTCGAGTGGAAATCGAACCCACAACCGTTCGATTTTACAGTCACACTTTGTGCCGCTGCGCCACGACTGGCCTCATTACAATTTACATACCTTTTTTATTGTGATGTTGTTTGGAACAATAAAATAATGTATCTAATTTTTATTTTAAACTTACACTGTATTTTCCTGTAGCATAGTAGACAACTGTGATATAAAAACTTACCTGCAACAAAAATATAAACAAATTAGCACATTTAAAATCATAATAAAGTAGTTGATATTGACATGTGTTTCAAATTTGTGATAATAATAAAACTAAAGAAGTTTCCGAAATCTATATTTTTTTCCGTCTTAATATTAAACTAACATACATATAATATTTATACCCAAAAATAAATATCATACATTTGTTACTTTACTTATATGACTTATCCCGCATATGTAGACAGAGGGTATCTAGTGTTAAAACACTCCATTATTGACTATTCGCTCATTTTCGAGTGATAAAACTCAACACGAAAATAAAAGAAGTTAACAATTTTTTTTTTGATAATAAAGTTTCTTGACCAGGTTTTATATTGAAGCAATATAAAACCTGGTCAAGAATCAAACCCACAGCCAGACGAATCATTAGATTAAATAGCACTAATAAAAAAAAGGTTCGACACAAACCAACAAACAGAACTAAGATATTTATTAAATCTAAGCAATTGGCTAAAAGACCGACGCCTGTTCCCTCTAATGAAACTGAAATACGTTTTATCTTCACAAAGTGGATCAATTTTCTCGTAATCCCTTAATAAGCTTCTAATTGATACAAGATCAACCTAATTGTAATTAGAGTAAGGAAACTACTGTAGGTATTTATTTGTTAGTATTTTAAAAGAAAAGTTATAGGGCATCAGTGTGCAGTGTGTGATTGGAAATATGACTGTTGTGGGTTCGATTTCCACTCCGAAGATTCAAGTTTTCATTTCCTCTCTGGTAACAAGACAAAACACTGCGTTGAGTTCCACTATAAAACAAGCAAACTCTCGCAGGTAAGACGTAAAAATAAATATATAAATAATATTTTAAGGTACTATCATGTTGATTTAACTTTATATCTTATAACAATTTTCTTTTAGCTACACGCTCATGGATGCCTCATGCCTGCTCATGCCTGCGTTCCCCACTTTCCGTCGAAGGACGCATTCCGTATTTAGTTGCGGAACTCAACGTCGCTCTTTGCCTCGTTTTCAAAGCAAGGAAATGAAAATATTCAATATTAGAGCTAGCTAACCAACATCTTACTTATAAATAGCTCTTAGCCATCATAATTATAACCTGCCTGCCCTCGTTCCGCTCAACTAAACTAAATTATACAGTTAGTAAGGGCGACCACTAGAGGTATAAAGTGAGGCCGTTGTGTACTCCCAGGTACTCTATACTATAGGTTATCTTATCAATCAGTAAAATATATCTGTATCATATATAATTAATATTTGTTTAGCTTCACGCTGTATCCTGCAAGGAAGAGGGAACCTGGGAACCTAGTGTTAAGATCGTTCCGATTACGATATTTCCGTTTCTCACTTTTCACCGAACTCTCAAGGCGTGTTAAGTGCGTGCAAATCTCAGTCACGATGGTAAGCTAAAAATAAGATAATAAGCTAAAAAAAAATTAGTTCGATTTTTCATTCATCTAAATAAAGCAAATTAGTATGTACTATTCAAGTTTTACAGTAATCTTATTCTTTTTTTAAAGTTATTTATATAATATTCTATAAACTACATAAGCAATGTAATAAAAAGAAAATAAGAAACTCAAAAAATACAATTTCTATTCCGCTACCACTTTCTAAAGAACTAAACTGAAACAAAAGTATTTTAATACCTAGTATTATTAAGATGAATATGTAAATATATTATTACATAAAGTAAAGTTGACTTTGCTCAGCCTCTTTTAAATTATTTTTCATAATTACACGGTACTATCGTGGACGCATATTAATCAAATTAGTTATACCGGAACAAAGAGTTTATTATGACAGAGAAACTTGAAATGCTATATTGTGATATATTTTTAGTTTCATAGTTTTTCCACCATAGTGCGGTAGGCAAAAAAAGCTTAGGTTCAAGTCATTCTTTCTGCCCCGAATTCGCGTCATGCGTTTAATGGCGGCACTCAACGCCGCGCTTTGTTTCAATTTTTCGGTGTCGATATATCAAATAATTTAGTCATCTACATGAGGGTATAATGACAAAAAGGGTAGAAGAAGACAACAGAGCACGAGGTGGATAGTAATCAAAATTTGATGCCTGAATACGGAGAGGGACGACAATAAATAAAAGAAAGAGGCACGGAAGAAGAAGGTCTTACCCGAGTGAAAATCGAAGCCACAACCATCCCGCTTACAGCCATAGTAGTCAGTATTTATTTATATTGTAAGTTTAAAAACGCTTTTCTTAGATAATTTTCGTGTAAGTCTTATTGTTTTTGTAATTGATTTCACACAACGATTATAGACAAGAAAAATATTTTTTACTAGTCCAATATAACAACTGGCTTGAATGCTGACGGTATAAAAGAGACGTGGGTTTGAATTCCGCTACAATATTTTTAACGTTCCCTTAAAAAATATCAAACCTTGAACCTCCATAGTTCAAAAAAACAATTTTTTGGAATATGCCACTAGCTACTATATATTTTAATGTAGAGAGTTGAAAGAGATTGATTGAATCATAGCGTTAGTCCCGTTTCATTTATTGAAATACAATTTAGTTTTAAAAATTTCATAACAAGCAATCCATTAAATTGATTAACTTCGAACAAAAAATGCAACGCAAAATAGAGACCTGATCGGAATACAGTGATATTTATATTGTAAGAGATAAATGTGGGCTATAAAGTATTGGGAACAATTTTAAATTATTAAAATATACGAAATAGTAGTATGTAGCTTCTTTATAATGTAAATATATAATAATATAGTGTTGTGACTCTCCATTCCCCACCATCCTACCACATAGCGTGTAGAGTTGTATCAGTACGCGATGGCCTCAAATTATAATTCTGTATTGATTGACGGAACTCAACTCCATGCTTTGCCTCGTCACCACAGAGAAATGTAAATATTTCATACCCTCGAGTCGAAATAGATCCCAAAACCATCGCGTTTACAACCGCACGCTGGTTCCCCTGCGACAAAACGGCCTTTTAAATTTATAATATATAACAATTATGTTATTTATATTTAAAAATACATACCCAATAGCAATATAGTTCTCTTATAACTTACAAATGATAAGGGAACCAGCTCGGTTCCTGCTCAAATAATCGGCGTTGCAATTCAATGGACGAGCACAGTGAGCATTCGACCACAATTCAACTGTCATACTATATACGATTTATAGTTCTATATCTGTATAAAGCTGCCAAATAGAAAAGTCACGTGGATTCCGTAGCTTTATGACAATTTTCATTGATATTACAAAATTCAGGATAAATTCAAGATTGAAAGACCAAAAAAGTCTATAAAAATATAATTATTATTGAGGCCAGCCATGGCGCAGGGGCACAAGGGTACAAACAAGGAAAACGTGGTAGTGGCTCGCTGTAGTAACGGGGCAAAAGTGCACATTGAGTTCCGCTACTTAACACGCAATGTCTTTAAAACTCATCAAAAAATAGAACAGAAGTGTCTTAAGGGAAACCGAGTGTCTTAACATTAGATTCCCTACCTAAAATCAGCTTAACGCTGCAGGGTAGGCAGAGGGAACCTAGTGTTACGACACTCCATTCCCCATTTTCTGCCAACTTCTGGAGGAATTACGTGTTGAGTGGCAGAACTCAACCCCGCGCTTGTCTTCAACCTACCTACCCCTCTATTTACGATGATAAAACGTGAATCTAAAAAAAATAACGAGAGAAAAAGATGTTATCACCAAACTCTCCTCAAATTGACGACTCAATCCTTTTCGGAGTCACCTAAAATATGATAGCGTGTTGTTTTTAACAGATGACGGCTAAATAAAGTGAAGTTCTTTTGGGAGAAATGGCCATCCATTAATTTTGGCCAAGTGAGTGTCAAGTAACGTTTTTATCTAAAGTTCTCAAAGGCAATCCGTTCTAATCGGGTTATCTGAGATAAATTGTGAAGAACTCTCGTTTCATTAATCATAAATTTTTTTCAACTCACCCATTGCTCTTTCTTCGTCTCTCCATAGCGGTAAGAAACTCGATACTGAGGTTTCAAGGCAAACAAATGAATACAATAAGAAGCAAAATGTTATGTATATATATGGTTTTTAGTTCTGAACATGTAACTATATTTTTTTAAGACCTGGAGTTTTTAGATCTGTTCTTGAATTTACTATAGATTTTTAATTTAGAGCGATAACCTATTATCACGGTGCCGATACCGCCCAAACTCAAGAGTCTGATATACAAGAGCATCGTTCGACCGGTTCTTTTTTACGGTAGTGAATGCTGGCCAGCACTATCGGTACGCTCAGGAGTTTCACGTCACGAAAATGAAGATGCTGAGGTAGATTAGCGGCGTAACGCGGTCTGACCGCATACGCAACACATTCATCTGAGGTAGTCTTGGAGTCCGTGACGTAGTGGATAAGCTCCAAGAGCGTCGCCTGAGATGGGTGGGCCACGTTACGCGCCGGCCTAAGAGTTATGCATTGTTATATCAGTCTCTAGAGTGAGAAATCCCGGACGCCCAAGGAAGCGCTGGTTGGATGTCGTGATACAGGGTACGAGAGCCAATGGTCTAACCACCTAGGACGCTAAAGACCGTGTAAAGTGAAGTAGGTTGAGTAGGAAGGCAGGCCCTGGCAACAGACGGGATTAATGCCAGGGGGAAGGAACCTATTATCACGGTCTATAACAAATATAAAGAAAAAGTCAGCATCGTGTTGAGTGGCGGAACTCAACACCGCGTTTTGCTTCGTTACCAGAGCGAGGAAATGAAAATATTAAATATTTCATTTTCCAAATGGGAGTCGAATCCAGACCACGACTGGCCTCTAAATATTAAATTATAATAACTTAAATTTACTAAGTTAGCTTAAAAACTGACGTTACTTAAGATTGATCAGATAAGCATGTAGCAGTCATCAGCATCCTACCACAGTGTTTAAAAACAACAATTCTCCATTACCTCCGAATAAATAGTCCTGTCTGGTTTGATCCACCACTACACCACAACAAAAAAAATTACAGCCATCCCTTATCCCACATTACGCTGTACATATTAGGATGAAATACGAAGGATTTAGAAGAGCCATAAAGTAGCCGCAATGGAGTTGTTGCGGGAAAAGATTAATCGTTGGGTCCGTATAGGGGTTTTTGTAAAATTTTAGTACTCTCTTACTTATAAATATATAGGCATATATTAAAAATAAACACGCATATTCATATTTTTGTTGTTGTATAATTGATTTTTTTTTACTTTTGATCTTGTTTCCCGCATGTAGCAAGGCTGACAGAGGGAACCTAGTGTTAAAACACGCTGTTCCCCACTTTCCGCTGAATTTTTGCGACATTGTGCGTTGCCTTGGTACTGCGTGAAGACGTGAAAATATTAATAAGTAATAATTTCTTACGTCGAGTGGGAATCGAAACCACAACTGTCGCCGTATAACCACATGCTTGTGGCCCTGCATCACGACAGCCTCTGCATTCAATTGTTTTAAAGTAATAAAAATGATTTAAAAGCCCGTTTTGTACACAGATTTTTTTTTCGATAGCGAGTCAGGTATGTTATATTAATAAGACACTATTCATTATTATCATTATTTTTAACATAATATGGAACTTAGCACCGTGATTTGTTTAAATTCAAAATTAATTTATTTTTTCACAAGAAAGCAAGAATCGAACCCACGATTATCACATTTGCAGTCACACACATTCCAAATGCTCTAGGATAGGGATACAAAGAAATTAGTCCCAAAAAATAGTTGGCGTTGAGTTCTGCCACTCAACACGCAATGCCTCCAGAATTCGGCAGAAAGTGGGGAACGGAGTGTCTTAACACTAGGTTCCCTCTGCTTACCCTGCTGTGTGCGGGATACAGCGTGAAGCTAATTTAATTTAATTTTTTAAATATTTCGATATCTGAGCCAAAAATATAAGTGCTCTTTCCATTCAACCGTTTAAGAACGCCTTTCGCCAGTTTATTAAAACATAAAATTTAGTTACTTTCAATTTGGAAAGTTATTATTATTGCTTAGTACCGTTGCGGCTTACGCTCGAGAAGTTTACTGTTTCGATATTCGTATTATGTAAATTTATATTAGATACTCAAATGAATGACAATAATATTAAAATGGAAGGCATTCAATGAAGAAAATATTTACAAAATGTATATATAATATTTTGTTCTCACAGCTATTTTTACTCCCATTCCTGGACCGAACCTCCTCTAAGGATCTCTAAGATGATCGATCCTACACTGTCCACATCTATCGACTTCCCATATAATAGTTTCAATATATTTTTTAAGCTTCACGCTGTATCCCGCACAAAGCGAGGAGCAGAGTTTAGTCACTGCGTTCCCATTAAACATTAAATTATTTTCCATTAGTCTATTCTGTAAATAAAAGCATGGCGTTGAGTTCTACCAGTCAAGATGAAATGTCTCGAAAATTGATCGGAAAGCAGAGAATGGAGTGTAAATCCGTTCTCATTAACATTAAACAATATTTAATTTTTGAGGCTAGTCGTGGCGCAGCACGAAGTGTGACTGTAATCGAAACCGACTGATTGTGGGTTGGATCCCTCCTCTAGGAGATGAAATATTTACTTAAATGTATATTTCCATGTCTTGGCTCCGGTGTCGAGGTTAAGCGCGGCGTTGAGTTCTGCCACTCAACACGCAATGCCTCCAGAATTTGGCAGAAAGTAAGGAACGGAGTGTCTTAACACTAGGTTCCCTCTGCCTACCCTGCCGCGTGCACAGGATACAGCGTGAAGCTGATTTTTTAATTTTTTAATTTTTCATTAGTCTGCTCTGGTAAACGAAAGCGTGGCGTTGAGTTCAATCTCAAAAATTGAACAGAAAACAGAGAATGGAGTGTCAACACTAGGTTCCCTCTACCTTCCCTGTCATGCGGCAAAAAGCGTGAAGCTATTCCTACAAAAGCAAATACTGAACGGTCGCATTATGCAAATCTCAATTAGTACAAGTTTGGATATGACAGACGATATCGTAGCGTCCAATTTGCAATCACATGAGGGCG
>DWQW01006688.1:0-15949 GCA_018249695.1 Heliconius erato demophoon | reverse complement strand
TCGACACCAGAGCGAAGAAATGGAAATATAAATTTAAGTAAATATTTCATCTCCTCGAGTGGGGATCGAACCCACAACCAGTCGGTTTTGCAGTCACACCTCGTGCCGCTGCGCCACGATCGGCCTCCGGCCTATAAAATTATTTTTAATTCAAATTAAAATAAAATTTTACTTTTTAGTAAATTTTTCCACAAATCGTATTTTTTTGTTTTTTTTTTGGTGAATATGTCTCAATCATCCTCCACTTATAACTATAAACAATTAAATAAATTTACATTTCAATAAACATAATATACTTTCATCAATAGATACTTAAGTAAAAGTCTCAATAGATATTTAAGTAAAAGTATCAGCATTATTGTTAAAGAAATTAATACAACCATTTGTTTAAGAACAATATATTAATTAATTTGTCACTTCGGCTGTGCAAATATGTGAAATAAACGAAATATGAGTGCGCCACTCGTTCCTTTTACACGCTAGAACAATGGTCGTATACAATCGAAACGTCATATCTTTACAATAGGCGAACAAACAAAATCTTAAGAATTAATGCCTACACCACACTAAGGCTTTATTGTTTGTTTTAATGAAATTCTAGAAGCTTTTGTTAATGATTTTATGAATGTCTTTTCGTTGTTTTTTATGTTTAAAAAATATTTAAAGCTTCACGCTGTATCACGCACACATCAGGATAGGCAGAGGGAACCTAGTGTTCAGACACTCCGTTGCCCACTTTCTACCGAATTCTGGACTCATTGCGTGTTGAGTGGCAGAACTCAACACCGCGCTTTGCCTAGACACCAGAGTGAAGAAATGAAATTATAAATTTAAGTAAAGATTTCATTTCCTCGAGTGTAAATGTTTAAAAAATACTTCATTTTACAATGAATATCTTAATTGAGGCTAGTTAAAGGTTCTGCCACGCAGAAGCACAAGCGTGTGACTGGTTGTGGGTTGGATTCCCAGTCGAGGAAAGGAAATATTTAATGTCGACATTTCTTCGTTCCGGTGTCGAGGCAAATTCAGCTCGCAGTGCCTTAAGAATTCGGCGGAAAGTGGGAAGCGGAGTGTCTTAACACTAGGTTCGCTCTGCCCATCTTGTATGTAGTTATACAGTATGAAGTTAAAAAATATATTAAAATAACATTATTTAATGGAGATACACTGTCATTCACTATTTATTTAAATATAATTTGTGGAGATATCGCAAATTTTCTGAGTGCAAGCGACGGTCAAAGTAAAAAGATTTTTTTTATATTTAACATGTTTTATTTATTCAATTTAGCTTTCGAATATCAATAACTTTAAATTAATTCAAACTGAAATAGAAAAATCCTTCTTCTCTTCCTTTATTTTGATCATTCTACAAAAGCATGTAAACATAAATAGAAAAAAATATAAAGTTTCTCCAAAATATGTATTTTTTTAATTAAATGTATTAATGTTTTATACATTAGATAACATCCCTTATATGAAAAAATGTAGTAAAAATTTCCATTTCCACCGTAAGAGGATCTTATTAAGACATTGCTGCTTTGTGAATGCCGGAACACGAGCCATCGTCATTTTAAATACATACATTTAATTTAAACTTTTCGTTTTTAAATCAAAAATGTTTATTTAAAAAAAAATTAATTAAATTAGCTTCACGCTGTATCCCGCACACAGCAGGGTAGGCAGAGGGAACCTAGTGTAAAGACACTCCGTTCCCCACTTTCTGCCGAATTCTGGAGGCATTGCGTGTTAAGTGGCAGAACTCAACGCCGCGCTTAACCTCGACACCAGAGCGAAGAAATGGAAATATAAATTTAAGTAAATATTTCATCTCCTCGAGTGTGGATCGAACCCACAACCAGTCGGTTTTACAGTCACACTTCGTGCCGCTGCGCCACGACTGGCCTCATGTTTATTTTACTTACAGTATATAGAAGCGTGAAGCTGAAAAAAAAAAGTATTTTTTATTAATATTGATGTTTATAACAATGTGATATTAACATTTTAAAATTAAATTGGAATTAACAAAACAATTGAATTTGAAAAGGCTTAGACGTTTATTTCTATATGGAATATTTTGTGAAACTAATTGGCTTAAATCCATTCAAGTCTTCCTTAAGACTTTAAAGAGTGCTTTATTCAATCTGGCTATTATTAATCAATGATTTTTCGAATTAATATTAATAAAATATTATAACTTAAACAATTTGAATTTATAGTACTTTTAAAATAAATAAAAATAAATTAGCTTCACGCTGTATCCCGCACACAGCAGGGTAGGCAGAGGGAAACTAGTATTAAGACACTCCGTTCCCCACTGTCTGGAGGCATTGCGTGTTGAGTGGCAGAACTCAACGCCGCGCTTAACCTCGTCACCAGAGCGAAGAAATGGAAATATAAATTTAAGTAAATATTTCAATCTCCTCGAGTGGGGATCGAACCCACAACCAGTCGGTTTTGCAGTCATACCTCGTGCCGCTGCGCCACGACCGGCCTGAACCGGCATAGTACTTTTAAATTTAGTATTTTAAGTTAAAATATAATGTCTTAATAACATTATTGTATTTTATCTTCCATTTACAGTAATGGCAGCAATAGTTCAAAAGAATATGAACAGTCAGCGCCAAGTGAGACGAGTGGAGGCGATGTGGAGCCACGAACTCCGTCGACACCTGCAGACCGCTTCGAGGATCTGCAAAGGATATTAGTACTCCAACTTCAAGGCAAGGCTGACGATAACCCAGTTGTCGTACCACCTCATAGGGATCTAAATGTTCTGAGACCAGAAAACCCAACTATAGGGGAAATGGAGGATTTAGAACCTAGGTAAGAATTAATTTTGTAGTTTTATTTGTCTTCTATTTTATTTTCTCTTTATACTATTTTTTAATTTATATTTGTACTATTTAAATTAAATGTTTTTTTCGTACTGTTGCGCTTATTTATATTTTGAATATTCCATTCCAAGTTTATTGGTTGTTAAAATAAAATTTAATTAAAAAAATGAAATAAAAGTACAACTGATCAGTTCGGCGTCACTGCTGCTATTACAATATTTTAATTTAATAGATATTTTAATAAAGTTATATATCCATTTATATTGTACTATTAATATTTAAGCAACCACAGATTAACATAAGAACCTAACTAAGAAATATTAATTAAAATTGTTCTACGAAAAACGACTGCAAAAGGACATTACAAGTAAAATTTGGGAAAGTTGCCGACAGCTGACATCCACAAGTATAATTTATGGAGCGCCGAAAGTCGCCGAATTAAACTGTTAGATACTCCTTTATTGCTGCAATTAAACTTTGATATAACGTGTATTGCAGTTAAAGATTCAACCATTTTGTTTCACATTCAATAAAATTTCGCAAGTGGCTCTTAGAGTCGTCTCTAATAATTACTAAAACTGCCCATTCAAATTTTAGTCAAATTTTTATATTTTACTTAATATACTTTGAGGGTAGTCGTGGCGCAGCGGCACGAGGTGTGATTGTAAAACCGACTGGTTGTGGGTTCGATCCCCACTCGAGGAGATGAAATATTTACTTAAATTTATATTTCCATTTCTTCGCTCTGGTGTCGAGGTTAAGCGCGGCGTTGAGTTCTGCCACTCAACACGCAAAATTCGGTAAAAAGTGGGGAACGGAGTGTCTTAACACTAGGTTCCCTGCTGTGTGCGTGATACAGCGTGAAGCTGATTTAATTTAATTTAATTTTTTACTTAATATAAAATGAACTGTTGAAAAACCTATGAAATTTCAAGTTAAACTTAAAATATACGGTATTCATCATAATAAGAATAGTAGACTGTTCCTACATCCTAAAAGCCGTCGCCTTTCATCCCCAACGAATAACCCGAGCTGAGCTCTGAAGTATGCATCAAAGCTAAACAGGTCGCCCAATGGTTGACGTAATTTCACCAAAGTAAATATTAGACCAAATCTCATAGGAGAAGGACAAATGAAATGAAAAATATCACATGCTCGCTTCGCTCTTAACTCTTTATTTCTCTTGGTTGTAAAGATTTTCGATAGTAATATAAAAAAAGGTCATAATATCATACTTGTAGGATAGACTGATTCTATAATGTAGCAGACAGGGCGACCTTTTTTATCTTGTAAAGCGAATTTTACCAGCTTTGCCAGGAATCTTATTTAAAATCCAGTTACGGAGATAGGCGCGGGTCTTTGACAATAAAACTAAATGGAATGAATGCATGAGGGCTTCCTCAAACGCCGCTCAAGATATGACGAGACCTTATAGCTAAATTCATGTATCACAAAAAGGGTTGCTTTGATATATGAATAATTTTGTGCCATGTTCTTGGCTCATCTAGGAGAATGTGTAATAAAGAGAGAATATTCTTTAAGGTATTTTCTTTACTGCAAATTAAAGTGGCTTGTTTATTGAACTTAAAAAAAATTGGGTGGATATTTGACTAAATATAATAAATATTAATATGGATTAGAATTCTTCATAATTGACAGACATAGGTACTGTTTAAAAATATTATACAAATACTAAATCGATTAATGTTGTGTCAAAACACATTTATCACTATATATCCTGGAAAAAAAATGAAATCTATTACCTGCAGAGTAAAAGTTGCCAGGGCAATATATCAAGTTAGCCATTCAGAATTCTAAACGTCCATTTGTACTAAATCGAGTCTGGCGTTTTGAATTCCCATTCGACACGAGCACAATTCACACCGAAAGAGAGTCAATAAATTTTATAGCATACGGCTTGATTTCTAAATGCAGGTTATCAGGGCATACCACAAATCGAGGACGTAGCACGTAGGCTCCTTAGTATTCAGTTCTGTCGCCTGGAGTCCCGGCTCCTCAGCAACCAGCTCACGTCCTCTTATGTGTTCCACGCAGCCAAAACCAACACGCCGCCGGAAAATCTTCCATGTAAATCTCGACATTAACAAGCAGGTTAAAGAATGTGTGCTGTAAATTTAAAGTGGCTCTATTGATATTCCACTGTCCCGTTGAGCCAGGTGTTCAGTTTCTTTAGTCTCTAGGTAAAGTATCGAAAGCGAAAAGTCGTAAATGTTTTTATCGCTCATTTAAACTACTAATAAGTATAGTTTTTGTCAAAATATCAAAAAAAATAGTTATTTATCCATTTTTTTAACGTGTATGTAAACGAAAACTACGCTTTTTAGTAGTTCAAAACAGCAATGAAAGATATTTGCCATTTTTCGCTTTCGATACTTACCTAGGAGCTTGCAACCTGAGGCCAGTCGTGGCGCAGCGGCACAAAGTGTGACTGTAAAATCGACTGGTTGTGGGTTCGATCTCCACTCGAGGAGATGAAATATTTACTCAAATTTATATTTCTATTTCATCGCTCTGGTGTCGAGGCAAAGTGCGGCGTTGAGTTCTACCACTCAACACGCAATGCCTCCCGAATTCGGCAGAAAGTGGGGAACGGAGTGTCTTAACATTAGGTTGGCGTGAAGCTGATTTGATTTTGATTTGATATGATACTTTACCTAAGGATCGTCGATTTCTTTATAATATGTTTAAAACTAGCTAGTCTATATTATTAGGATCATGTTAGGTATGTATGTGCTAAATCAAAGTTCAAATGGTGTAAGGTTAGTCATGCTATAAAGATAAACATTACTCAAATAAATACTTATACATATTAAACAATGTACGAGTACATCCATGTCGCCATAAATTAGAATAAGTTATTACAAGGAAAGATTTATGCAAAAATGTCAGCTACAACATTAATATTAGCCATTTATTATTTATCAATATTTTCATTTCTTCGCTTTGGCACCAACACAAAACCGAACAAAAGCCCGGTGTTCAGTTCCGCCACTCAACACGGAATACCTCGAAAAATTCGGCGAAAAGTGGAGAACAGAGTGTCTTAACACTAAGTTCCCTTCCCTCTGATTACCCTGCTGTGTGCGGGATACAGCGTGAAACTGATTTTTTAAATATATTATTCCATTTTTTGAGCTTCTCTTTTTGTTTGCAGTGTAAACGCATCAAATTTGGAAAAGTTTCAATTGAAAATAGCACAGCACGAATTATACGAAGACGGGGAACCCCTTGTCGGGGCTATACTGCAGGACATGTCTACATCCCCTATACTGCATGTCGGTACGTATAATGTTACATTTTTTAAATAAATAAATTTAATTTTTAATTTAATTTAATTTTAATTTTAATTTATTAACTTATTTAATGGAATGGTCAACCTTGGTATTTAAATTATATTTGCAATTAAATATCAGACTTAGGAATAGCAGTTCTTGCTATGTAGTAATAACTAGATAGTTTTAATAGTCTAGAAACCGAAATTATAGCAGCAATACCTATCAGGTATGTAATCTGATGACTGATCTGATTCTTATTTTGGTAATGAAAAGTGTGTGCCGTAATAGCTCAAGCGTGCGACTGTAGACGCGACGTTTGTGGGTTCGATGCCCAGTCAATTTAATATTATCATTTCTTAGCTGATGCCAGTCGTGGCGCAGCGGTACGAAGTGTGACTGTAAAACCTATTGGTTATGGGTTCGAACCTCACTCAAGGAGATGAAATGTTTACTTAAATTTATATTTCCATTTTTTCGCTCTGGTGTCGAGGTTAAGCACGGCGTTTAGCTCTGCCACTCAAGACGCAATGCCTCCAGAATTCGGCAGAAAGTGGGGAACGGAGTTTCTTAACACTAGGTACTCTCTGCCTACTCTGTTGTGTGCGGTATACAGCGTGAAGCTGATTTAATGTTATTTTTTAGTTCTTGTAAGAAGGCAAAGCGTGGGTAACGGAGTGTCTCAACACCAGGTTCGCTTTGCCTACCATGCTATACGGAATTGAAGCTGAAAACAAAGACATACGAATAACTAGGTTTTCATACAATTTCTAATAGAAATCGAACCTGGGAGCTTGCAACCAGTCATTCATAATACCATATAACAATTAGTTACCACGCCGTGTTTTATTAAAATGGTTCAAATAGGTAATAAATCTATGAACCATAAAATTGTGCAATATTAGTTTATTTTCAAGTATAACTAGATCTCTCATTTGAATATATTTTCTGAGTTGCAAAATTTAACAATCGCCACCAAACAAGTGGAACAAGTTGGAACTACTCTATAAATTGTATACTAATCGCACTTGCTCTGAATACCAAACCCACTAATATGGTTAAAGTAAAATTGTATAGAAATTTTATAATTTCTCGATTTTTTTTTTCTTTTCTCGTATTCGTTAGGCCGTCGTAGTGCATACCTCCGCTCGGGTATCAAAGCAAAATCCGGCGTAGAGTTTCGCCACTCAACACGCAATGCCTCAAAAATTGGGCAATACCTCAAAAATTGGGCAATACCTCAAAGTGGGGAACGGAGTGTCTTAATACTAGGGTTTCTTTTCTATATTAGTGACCCGCTCGCGGCTTCACCCGCTCGAACGACATAATTATTTGCTTACTAATCAGAATTACTTAAGTGTACAAACAATATTATCATTTTAAAGACAATATCCACACAGGAAAGTAAAGTTTCCGCCAATTCATTAAAATTATTATTTTCTTGGAATTCTGTACAACAAAATACTTTATATGGATATAACTCGATATCAAATAATATATGTCAAAGAAAATCTGTCAAAATATAATGGACAAATTGCATTTAAATCGGTTTTGCCATTTCTCAGATAAGCGTGCACAAACGGGCAGACAAAAATTAAAAAAAAAATTGTTTTGGGTTCTATTAAATTGATAAATGTCACCTGTAATATATTTTCTCATACATCTTCCATGTACAGACAGTGATCGGTACAATTTTATTATATGTATAGATAGATAAATATTAGCTAATAGTAAACAGCACCGCATACGCCTGTATCTACAATTATATTAATAAAATATAAAAAAAATAATTCTCAACAAAAAAAACCGACTAAACAATAAACTAAAAATTTTTAAAAAAAACTTAACAAAACATACTTTGATTTTGTTAAAATAAAATAAAAAATAAATCAGCTTCACGCTGTATCACGCTGTATACTACAGCAGGGTAGGTAGAGGGAAACTAGTGTTAAGACACTCCGTTCCCCACTTTCTGCCGAATTATGGAGGCATTGCGTGTTAAGTGGCAGAACTCAACGCCGCGCTTGACTCGACATCAGCGCGAAGAAATGGAAATATAAATTTAAATAAATATTTCATCTCCTCGAGTGGAGATCGAACCCACAACCAGTAGGTTTTACAGTCACACCTTGTGTCCCTCCGCCACGACTGGCCTTCTTGATTTTATTAAACAAATATATTTAAAAAAAGATTTGATAATTTTGAAGTCGTTGTCAAGCTTATGCCACTACCTTATATTGTAAGGTGTTACATATGCATCATATCAAATTACTAAGCCTGTTTGTTTCATTTGGCACCGATTTCAAAAGGATGCTTCCTAAACTAGTAGGTAGTGGTTGTACTATATAAAACTTCAATCTTAATTACATAAGTATTATTTTTGTGCAAACTAACATTTTGGCATATGGACGAGAACATACATAAAAAATATTCGGGCGAATTGGTAACCTCTCTCTTTTTTAAAGTCAGTTTTGAAAATGATAACATTCTTTTTTGAAGTTAATTGAAAAGAAATGCAATCAGGAATATCACATCTGACGAAAGGACACCTTTTCTTACAAAAATCCGTGAAGAAATCAAAATTTTTAATAACAACGAATATACGAACCACCAGACACTAGTAAATTAATAAGAAATTGAGTAGCGAACCAAGGCTATGTTTGTTTTAGATTTATTTACACAAGAGCTGCCCTTGAATTGTTACAATACTAAGCAAACATGAAACAATATATTCGATAGTAATTTCAACAGTCATGTCAAATACATCGTCGGCTTTCAGGGTCACAAGTGTGTGACTGTAACGCGACGGTTGTGGGTTCGAGCCCCACTCGAAAATAAATTATTATTTATTAATATTTTCATTTCTACGCTCTGGCACCAAGGCAAACGCTCAGTGTAAAGTTCCACCACTCAATATACAATGCCTCGAAAAATTCGGCGGAAAGTAGGAGAACGGAGTGTATTGACACTAGGTTCCCCCTGCCTACCCTGCTGTGTACAGGATACAAAGTAAGGCTATTTGATTTGATTTAATCTCGAATACACAGCTAGTGAGTTTCTTCATTCAATATACAATATGATATGTATTTTAAATGAAGTCGGTTTCTAAAATCAGTATAGGGTTAGGTCGGACAATGGTTCCAGCAATCGCCCTTTACTTCCAATTGGACTTTAATATTTAAAGCGCTTAAATGGATTCCATTGTTAAAACCTCTATAGTTCAAACCTATTTTTAGATATATCGTAATTATTACTTAATTCCATTGCCATCGATTGGGTTCATAGACAACTTTCAAGAATAGCCTTACTTGTGATTTTCATTAACTGTGAGGTCGTACTTCAATTTCAATTAAATCAAGTGGTCACAACAATAATAATTCGATTTATAAGATATTAAAAAAACACCTTTAAATGTATAATGTGGCAAATGAATGGTATAGGCCTAGGTAAATAAATAAATACTTTCAGTATTAAGTAGGTAGAAACTAGTGTTAACATACTCTGTTTCATATTTTCCATTGAATTCTGGAGGCATTGTGTGAGGAGTGGCGGAACTTAACGCCGCGCCTTGTCTCGACACCAAAGCTCACAACCTGCCGCGTTGACAGTCACACGCTTGTGTCGCTGCTCCACGACTGGCTTCAATAAGCCTAAATATCTTGATAAGATATCAAAATAATATTTTTATAATGTTTATGATATAAATAGACTACTTGTTCTAAATGAATGGTTTTGGTACATGTTTAATTATTAATTTCAATTATTTATCAATGTATCTACATCAGATTGTATGAAATAGAACACAGAATATTTTTTTTTTCGAATATTGCTTAATTTTTTGTAGACTTCGGTACTTTTTAAGGAAAAAGCTATTCTTATGAGATTACTTTGTTGCCCCTCTGTCTGTCTGTCGGTTTATCTGTCTGCCTTTATCTCAGGAACGCATGGACATATCGAATTGAAATTCAAACCATATCTATATATCTATAGTCCCTTGAGGTCCTTCTGGACATTTCTGTTTTCCACTTTCTGCCGAATTCTAGAGTGGCGTTACCAGAGCAGTGAAAATAGTAAATATTTCATTTCCTCGAGTGGTAATCGAATCCACAACCTATCGTGCGCCACGACTGGCCCCAAGTTATTGTTTAGTGTTCTTTCCTTATTCTTTAGTTAAATAATGATAATTTTAACATTTTTTAATTCTACAGAACAAAAAGAAGGCGGGACGCAGCTTAAGCTTATCATCGACTATCCTAACGGCGTCCAAGCACTGTTTAAACCAATGAGGTAAGTTCACTTTCAAAATATTATATTATTTTTTTTTAATTTGGTGTTTTATTGATTCTATAAAAAAAAACAAAAAAAGAAAACAACATCGTTTCCGATTATACCTAATAATTACAAAAAAAAATATTTTTTTTTCTCATCATTACACTGTATCCAGGATAGAAGAGTAGGCAGGGGGAACCTAGTGTTAAGACTCTCCGTTCCCCACTTTTCACCGAATCCTGATGGAATTGAATGTTGAGTGGCTGAACACGATGTTTACGCAACTAAAATAAATTTAAATAATTAATATATTTTATTTCCTCGACTAGGAATCGAACCCACAACCTTTAGCGTTTACAGTCGCACGTTGGTGCCCCTGTATTTTATAATCATATATTTCTCAAGTCGTAGTAACTTCGTCATCATTGTACTATAATTAAATGAAGTACTTTTCTGTTTGATTTCCGTTGAAACTTGTAACTAAGTCTTCTATTTGGGTGGTTAAATTCACATAAACCAATATTTGTACGGGCCTCTGTGATTGTTTCCGGAAGTTCACAATAGGCATCCCCGTTTCTACAAAATATACAGTACGGTCAACGAATCGTGGCCACTAAAGTTAGCTGTAAGTAGCTGAGGAGATTTAGTTTTATGATTTTCTCTGATTTTTTATGATTTTCCTCTTTTTTTCAATAAATTTGGAAAACCTAATTTCAGATCGGCCACGACTCGTTGACCGTACTGTACCTAGAGTAAGAATCGCGTGCCATAAAATTATATAATTTATATCTAATAGTTATCATAATATCTCTTTGTATTTTATCAAGATTATACTTATCTATATAATCTGTATTTATAGTACATAAATACTACCGCCTAATTACATCCTGTAAGTTAATACTTTATAATACATTGTAAATTAACTTAGATAGTTTAGTATATAAAATTAATATCAATATTAATTGAGGGGCAGGGGCACAAGCGTGCGACATGCAGGTTGTGGGTTCGATTCCCACTCGACGAAATGAAATATGTAATATTTTCATTTCTTCGCTCTGGTAATGAGTCAAAGCGCAGCATAGAGTCTCGCCAATGAACACGCAATTAGAACGTTTAGAACCTTTAGAATTCGGCGGAAAGAGCAAAACGGAAGCGTATTAATGAGGGCGGAGTCAATTAGCAGTAGGTTCCCAGGTTCCCTTTGCTTCCTACTAAGTAGTACTTGTAAACATACCAATGTTGAAACAGTTTATTCATCAGATTTTACTCTTTAATTGTACTCCTTTATAAAATACATAACCCAATGACGTATTTTCATTTCGTTGTCGATTAAGACCACTTACTCCTTGTCACCCACAATGTACAAGAAGTTTGAATAAGTAGAATAGTTTCGAGAGCACGTTCTCAAGTTTTGTCACCTCGTTGGGAACCTTGCGTGTTGGTTCCATTCATGAAAGTTCGAGAAAATTCTTTCACGGCTGATCGGCTTAGAGACTTGCCCACTGTTCGGAACTACAAGTGTTATTGTAGTAAGTGGTGAGTTTTCTAAGTTCTGCAGCTTTTATAAAGTTCTTGTCCTAATATTATTAAATTCTATTCAAACTTTAGTCAGGAATTATAATTTTATTAAGTTATAGTAGTAGATATTATAATTATATATTATTTCTATATTTCTTTAAAAAAATATGCAAAAATATAGGTCGTCGTGCAGGGGCACAGGGGCGTGACTGTGTGTGACAATTGTAGATTCAATCCCCATTTGGGGGAATGAGTTATTATTTACTTATTTAGAAAACGTATAAAAATTCGCGCCTCCTGGAAACCAACCAGGTCAGTCATGCTCGGTTTCCAGGAGGCGCGGGTTCGAGTCCCGCTACGTTCAAATTTTTATATGTTTTCTAAATAAGTATTTAACTTTCCTAGGTGTGGAATAACACTTTAAAAATGTTTTAAAAGAATTATTATTTATTAGTATTTTCAATTCTTCGCTATGGCGCCAATGCAAAAACGGCTAACGGAGTGCTTAACACTAGATTCCCACAATGCTATATGCAAGATACAGCGTGAAGCTGATTATTAAAAAAAAAGAACAAAAAATTTAAAATAATTCAAAAATAATATTAACCAATTAACAGTTTTATTAAATAACGAATATTTATTAAAGTATAAAACATCATTTCAATGTCAGTTATCGGTGATAACAAAATGATGTTGACATCACTCTGAAGGGACATCTCGTCTTTTACAAATGGCTAACGTATTAAATATCAAAGGGCTTTTAACACTTCAAAATGAATTTGAATTTTTTATTACAATTATTTTGTTTCATTATCTGAAATAACTATAAATATATTTTTAAATTTTATTATTTTTTTTTATTAAAATACCAGAAACAGTTATTACAAATTGGCTTTAAGCTATAAAAAAACCTAAACAAACGCGGTTTCCCTTTTCCAGTCTCAACCTAGATAATAAAATTGAACAAGAAAGATTTATAAGAAAAATTATATACTCAAGGGGTTATCCCTGTGACATATCAAGGGGATGGTGATAGCCGCTATCCGCTTAGGGACGATAAATTGCGATAGTCGATATAGTTACCCAACCGGTGATAGTTTTACAGGTAGAAATTTTTAACCTATTTTTATATAAATATAGATAGATAGAGGTTACAAAAGTATTTTATTTTAATTTTAACTTCGGGGAAAATTGTAGCAAATAATAATAATAATGTTATTTTATATTATTTTGTTTTAATTTATTGTAATTGATCGTGTCGTAGTTGAACTTATAAGACTAAGGTCATTGGGAATAAACCAATTGATTAAATAACAATGTTTCATATCTACAAGTCTTAGTTACTCTTCTTGATTATGTTATTATTAATTTTCATGTATTCATAATTATAGAGAATGAAAAAAATAATAATAAGAAGAAAATGTATGTGAGCTAAATTTAAACTTAGAAAAAAATACATTAGAAATATATTAGAAAAAAATGTATTAGAAGAAAAAATATATATTAAAAAAAATGTATTAGAATTCTTAATAGAGATAGCTCATTGACTCTTATACCTCTGTGAGGTTAGGCTGATGCACGCATCATCTTGAAAACACCTACCATTATCGTAATTATAATCGAAATATAAGATGCGGAATACAAAACATACTATTACTAAAGTGAAATATATTTACTTATCTATAGTAAAAAAATGCTGGTTGTCTGTTAAGTCAGTATAGGGACGATAATTTTACATGATAACGTCATAAAAAATCATTGACGTAGAATTGCATACTTTTATGAAGTAAATAATTTATTATTATTATTATTTTGTAAAATACAATGAAGGAATTAATTGAAAAAAAAATCGGTAAATTAATATTCATTCATTCATTCACAAGTGCACTTGTTAATCAGAATATTATTTTTGACTTAAAATATATTAATCAATTACATGTTATTAATTAATCAATAGATACGTCACAAGCCGAACTCTTAGACCGATCGTTTTGTTTCGCTCTCGCTCTCGCTTGCACTCTCGGCTCAGACGGAACGTGACAATGAGTCATGCTATTTCGTGCGTGAAGTCGACGTTCATCGAATTATAAGACGTTGTCATGTCAACAAATCAAGCAGTATATATAATATAAAAGTATATGCAAAATAAAAGAACTCAATAAAATAATTAAAACTTTTTGTATTGTCTGTTAAAGTGTAATCATCAAACCTTACCAAAAATTAGATTTAGAAACAAAATTTAAAAATATGAATTCAAAGAGCTACTTACTTTTTCAACTTTTTCCTTTACAATTTTTTTATGTGTAAAAAATTGATTTTAGTGAAATAGTTGTTGTCAATTGTTACCACTTTGTATTTCAATAATATATTAATATTCAAAATTCATTGATTTCTATTTTTGGTTATATAATGTCTTGGATCATATTTAATTACACTTGATTTTCTTAGGTCGGCAATTTTCTAACTTTAGCCAGCCACTTTGTCCTCTATTTTCCTTTGTTAAAATATATTTCATTATCTATCTACATTTTGCCCCAAAAAAATATATAAAAACCTATCTTATAATGCATATTTATATATGATAGCCAACAAATAATTATTTCTCATTTTTTTTAAATTATAAAGTATCCTATGTCGTTTTTAAAACCTCTAAAAATATGTCTACAAAGTTTCATCACAATCAGTTAATTAATTTTGACGGGAAAGCGTAACATACAAGCTTACATTCACATTTATAATATTAAGCAAAGTATTATAATATAAAAATTAAAATACAACCGATAACAAGAATAAACTTTGTATCATAAACATATATGAATAATATTATACGTACGTAGAATAATAGATCTCCTGTGTCGATCTGATCCAGTAGAGTTCCAGATCCAGAATCGGACGACATCCAGAGCCATACATTACCTGAATCGCTGCTATCTAACCAGCTTCACGATTTAAACGATTTAAGCGTCTTTTATAACGTTTTGCTTCCGACGTATTGATATAGTATACCTGCTATAGCACACGGCTTAATGCGGAAAGATTATGTTGCTTTTGTAGTTAATAAGGGACCACGATATGATTTTGTATTTTTTTTTCAGCTTCACGCTGTATCTCGTATATAGAAGATTAGGGCAGGGGTATCTAGTGTTAGTGTTAGTGTCCGTTTCTCGTTTTCCGCCGAATTCTGGAGGCGGTGGTGGAGAGCGAGGAATAGAAAATATTAATAATTAATCATTAATTTTTCCGAGTGGGAATTGACCGCACAACCGTCACGATTACAGTCACACGCTTTTTGGCACATGCGTGGGACCACGACGACCTCTGATTATGTGTTTATTAGTAAGGTTACGTTTAAAATTAACTTGAAGTATTATGCATAAAGCTCTTTCGATATGTCTAAATATTGCTATAATTTCCGCCTCGACATATAATAGCTATATTTAGACATATCGAAAGAGCTTTATGCATAATACTTCAAGTTAATTTTAAACGTGTATATATATATATATATATATATTTCCATTTTCTTCGCTCTGGCGTTGACACCGCCACTCAACATGCAATGTCACCAGAATACGATGGAAAATGGGGAACGGACTGTCTTAACACTCAAAATCATCTGTGTCCAATTTTTAAAAATAAGTTATTTCGACGAATTTTCAAAACATTTTAATTATTTTTAATATAAAAGGTATAATGCATACGTACCTTATAATTATATTATTACATATTCGTTTACCAATTACTGGTAATTTATATAACTACAATTCTAATTAAGAACTTCCCCATGGATTAGTACGAGGTCATAAATTTACTATAATAAGCAAATTCAAAATTGATATAATAACATGACGTGGCGCAGCGGTACGAGGTGTGACTGCAAAACCGACTGATTGTGGGTTCGATCCCCCCTCGAGGAGATGAAATATTTACTTAAATTTATATTTCCATTTCTTCGCTCTGGTATCGAGGTTAAGCGCGGCGTTGAGTTCTGCCACTCAACACGCAATGCCTCCAGAATTCGGCAGAAAGTGGGGA
>DWQW01006687.1:0-15952 GCA_018249695.1 Heliconius erato demophoon | reverse complement strand
ACCTCTCGGACGCCCAAGGAAGCGCTGGTTGGATGTCGTGAAGCAGGACATGAGAGCCAATGGTCTAACCACCGAGGACGCTAAAGACCGTGCAAAGTGGAGTAGGTTAAGTAGGAAGGCAGACCCTAGCAAAAGCCGGGACTAATGCCAGGAAGAAGAATGAGTCTATCTTTGCCCACAGAGAGAATCCTGTGAGTAGACGCTCCTTTCTCCACATTTTGTTGGTGGCATTTTTGTGTATGTGAAAGCGTGTGTTCAGTATATGTCATTACATATATCAACTTTACGCTGTACGCTGTTGTCATCAAAAAAATAGAAATATAAAATTAAATAAACATTTCATTCCCTCTACAGGGGGTCGAACCCTCATCCAGTCGTTTTTACAAGCACACTTTGTGCCCCTGCGCCAAAACTGACTGCTTTCCATATATTTAGATAGTATTTCTTATAATGCATATATACATATAGCGACTATATACATACATACATACATGCCGTGTTAATTAATGACGGCTACAATCGAGTCAGCCTGTCATGTCGCCATTATATGACGTGTTTGTCTTGTTACCTTCTGCTTTGTGCTGTCAGAGGCTAGTGAGTGTGGATACGTATCAATAGATCTATGCACCTAATCTATACTGTTTAAGAGTTTGTTTGTTTGAACGTGCTAATCTCAGGAACTGCTGGTTTGAAGCTTTTCGAAGCTGCTAGACCAGAGAATTTGTACAAATTTGATTCTACGAATGCGGTTTCAAATGTGCATCATATTTTTAAACTGAACACGGCATTCCGTCAATCAGTAGTCTTCATGATAGGATGAGGAGAGTGTCTTGACACTAGATTCTGACTGCCTACTTGCGAGTAAAAGCGTGAAAATCATGAAGCTGCTTTGTCTTATAATATAAATTTTAAGTATTCTATAATTTACTTCATAATTATTCTATTTCTTATAACATCTGGCAAAATAAATCCACCGGTATTACTTTTCTTTTCGAATAAAAAGTGCTTCAAGTATTTTGATGCTTGAAATAGCCTTTAGGCGATCTCATTTCTCTCAAGGTGTGCTGTCTTCTGTGAAATCACTTACTTTGGCAATAATCTCAGGTGCTTTTCTACTTTTATGTAGATTTTATTCCTTTTGGAACACGGTTGAGGACGTTACTATAAGATTAATTTAATATATTATTGCTTATGTATGTAATAATACAAATTCAGTCAAGTGCGAGTCATCAAAGGTTCAATTCGTTTCGTTTACCCGTAGATAGATGCTTGTATACACATTTCCTTAGCTACACGCTGTATCCCGCACGCAGAAGATTAGACAGAGGGAACATTGGGAATGTACTTATAGTAACATTTTTTTATCGTATAGCGGGGGATATAGAGGGAACCTAGTATTAAGACGAGCTGTTCTCCACGCACCGTTCAATTTTCAAAACATAGCGAGTTAAGATGTCAAAATTAGCACCGCACTTGGTTTCGTTACAGCGAAGAAGTGAAAATAATTAATTCCAGCACAATTTTTGCGTTTGACAGCTATACGCTTTAGTAAATCCCTGTAAGACAATATATGTTTCTCAGCTTTACGATGTGTTCCGAATGTAGCAGGGTAGGCGGAGGGAACCTAGTGTTAAGACACTCCGTTCTCCACTTTCCGACAAATTCTGGAGGCATTGCGTGTTGACAATAATATTTTATATAAAAATCTCGAAAGCTTCACAGCGTGAAGCTAATTCTCGAAAGCAACGCCAAAAACGAACGCTAGTATGTACAAAGACGAAAGTATCATTATTTTCGCGTGGAACGTGAAAGAGATTTGTTCCAGTGGCACTTATGGGGACATATTGACACAGAGTATATTAATATTTCATATCGTATTACCTACATAAGTCTACGCCTTTTCTCCTAAGATTAGGATTTTTTTCACAAATTTTCTGTTGTGTTTTTATATCTTGTGTTATACTTTGGTAAATATAATAGATATTAACTTCTATTATCTATTGTATAGGTAGTCATAGGTAAAAAAATATATTTGAAGTATGAATGTCGATTGACAGTTTGTGGGTTCGATTTCCACTCGAGGCTATGAAATATTTAATATTTTCGTTTTGTCGCTCTGGTAAAGAGGCAAAGCGGAGCGTTGAGTCCCATTACTCAACACGTAATGTCTCCAGAATTCGGCGGCAAGTGGGAAACGGAAGTCTTAATAGGAACGGAGTGTTATAGCACTAGGTTGCCAGGCTCTCTCTGCTTACTCTGCTATATATCCTGCATATATTATATTAGTTGTATCTCGTACAGCGTAAAGATACAAAATATATAATTTTACCAAAAAAAAAAATTGCAGTGTTCCTGCATCCTGCGTTCAAAAAAATAGTAGTGTCCCTTCCTCTTGCAATTTATAATCGCAAAAGTCAGTATTAGGGTCGAGTCAAAATGAAGACCACATCCGGATGCGTCAAATGCAGTACCGCGTTAGTGAGTACAACATTAAAATATATTTGCATTAAAATCCTATTATTTTGGTAAATTCAAAGGCTTTTTTTTGGTGTTATTAGAATTTCAAATAGAAGGCTTTCATTTTCTGTAAATACACCGAGTATTTCTTTCATAGTTTTTTTTAGTATATAAGAGACGTTAGAAAAGAAAATTTGCTAAAAATAAAAAATGGAGTATCTTAATACTATGATCTCTCTGCCTACCTTGCTACATGCAAGCAAGTTTATGGAAATATGTGAGGCTTTCGAATCTACAGCGACAGCCAGAAGTCAGTTCCACTGTGCTACAGTGGCGTTAAGGATGTCTTTATTTTTCTCAGCTTCATGCTGTATCCCGCATAGCGAGATAGGCGGAGGAAATTTAATGTTAAGACACTCCGTTCCCAACTTTCCACAGAATTTTCGGGGCATTGCGTATTGAGTAGGGGAACTCAACACCATGCTTTTGCATTGGTATCAGGGCTAAGAAATTGAAATATTAATAAATAATAATAATTTATTTAGCGGCGAAACTCAACTCCGCGTTTTGCCTCGACACCGTAGCGAAGAAATGAAACTTTTAAATATTTCATTTCCTGGTATGGCAATTCAATTCACCACCTATCACGTAAATAGCCGAATATTTTTGGCCTCAATAAAATGACAAATATCATAATTTGATTTATTTATATCATTTGAAGACAAAAAGTAACAATATAGCGACAAATAGCTCTATCCAATTGCTATCTATTCTAAATATACCACGGTATATAGAGATCCAAAGATTTCATAGAATTGCATCAAACTCTCATAGAATACTAAGTTTGTGTACAAAATGACATTAGATGGGTGCAGCGGAGCAGCGCGGCGGCCGGATGTAGCCGGTCGGTCCTTCATTTCCGCGCCGAGTGCTCCTCCAGTGCTGCCTGTTCTGAATACCTTGAGTTTGAAATTCAAATAACACAAAGCACTTCTAGTTGCCTCTTAAATTGGATTTCTTTGTATGTTTTTATGTATGTATGTATGTCGAAAATACTTATATAATATAGTATCTTCAACAGTTTTTGTAGCTCGGTAGGCAGAGGGAGTCTAGTGTTAAGACACTACTTTCTCTATTTTCAGTCGCGCCATACAGAGCGAGGAAGTGAAAATATATTATTTCGTGTACAATCAGATGCAGTACTGCTGCACTATGAATACCTGTAGACTAATACATTCTGAGGAGTTGGCTTTGGCTTTACGTTTTAATCTCAGTAACTAATGGTTTGAATAAGAAAATAATGTTTTAAGTTGCGTGTTGAGTGGCGGAACTCAACGCTGCGCTTCACCTCAATGTAAGTATAAAGCTCAGTATCAAATGCGAAAGAGAAACGAAAAGAGTAAAGTGCCGGCGGAACGGATTCCTTTTTAATAAAATAGGTTTTCTTTGCTCGCTGAGTCTTTTCAGTCTGATTAATTATTAGTGGAAATATACGCATGTTTACTCTTGCGACTTCAACGGAGTCATTAATGGGCCCGCTCGGCTCCGCTCCGGAGGAAACTGAGCTTATCACTTATTTATATTTTGTAGACGACACAAGCAAAGTCGCATTAAAAAGCTAGTATCTTATAAATAGAGTTGTACCAAAATTGTATCAAATAAATGTGTTCATACCAAAAAGTAAAGGAAAAAAAATGTCGTATTCGACGAACACAAAGACGAAAACAGGTCACGTTAATTATGCTATTATGAACCTTTGTCTGTGACATTGTTAAGGAATAATCTCTATATAATTATATATTTACATTGTTGTTGTTGTGTTTATATTGTCGATTTGGTGGTGTGGTCGTGGTGGCTCAGTGGCACAGCGCCTGACTGTTGACGCGACGTTTATGGGTTTGTTTCCCACTCGGTAAAATAAACTATTTTTTATTTCTCCGCTTTCTTTGTGTAGGAATATATAATAGGTACATGCAATGTCTCGAAAATGGATCATAAAGTGTGAAACTGAATGTATAACACTACTGGTGAAATTAAAAATATAAAATAAGTCGGTAGTAGAGTAATTCGTTCGACGTCTAAATTATGCTCAAATAACTTTAGGTTCCCGCTTCATACCGTGGGCAGGATACGTAGAGAATGAGAGGAACCTAATATTAAAAAAGAAATATCAGGCAAATTCGCTTCTAATAATTAGTATGTAGACAAAAGCTTTCAAAAACAATATACTTTTACAATGCAATCCTATTATGTTTAATTATACAGAGATAACATAACATTTTAGAATACATTCAAACTTTTATCCTTTGGGATCGCTTAAAATAAACGATACATAATTAATTTCGTGTTTTTACTGAATTGTATTATCGACGCCATTGTGATTTAGTTGAGTGCTTGACCAAATTTTGATAGTGGTAGGTTCAAATTCCTTTTGAGGAAAAAAAGGCGCTGTTTCCCGCATACAGCAAGGTATACAGAAGGAGCGAGGAAATCTACCGTACTGTAAATACTCTGTTCCCATTACATTTCCCACTTTCTACCAAATTCTCGAGGCGTATTAAGTGGCGGAACTCAACGCCGCTATTTGCCTTGTTACCAGAGTGGGAATCGAACCCACAATCGTCGTGTTTATAGTTACACGCTGGTGCCACTGCGCCACGACGGTCTCAACAAAATATCTTACATGTCATAACGTAAAGTTTTCAAGATCTGGTTCTGTCTATCTGCTACATTAAACTCTTACGTTACTACTTACTCTTACGTTATATAGGGGAGTGTGGAGGAGTACTACGCGAGTAATAACTAAGATATTAGAGGTAATCCATGATGAGAAGCGGAAATCAATCAATATAAAGCGGAGAAGTGAAAGTAAATTAAATGTTCTCCAGCAAAAATACCTCTAAGTAAGAATCGAATCCACAACCGTCGTCATTATAAAATCTGCCGCAACCCTACTTATGTCAATAATATTATTAACTTTACAAAATCAAAATAATGTAGATTAGAGATTTTAAACAAGAACAATAAATTTACCAAAAGTGAAATGTAAGCATTTCTAAACCGACTGAAAGCAAAGTTTTGATTATTCAGAATCGAATCCCAGTACTTCAATATTAAATATTTACTCGAACCACATTATGTTTGATTTAGGGCTGTCAAAATTGTGCAATATTTGGATGATATATGGCTTCGTACAAGGAATGTCGAATGAAATAATATTATGAGGCCGTCATGGCGCAGGAGCACAAACGTGTGTCTGTAAAGGATGTGGGTTCGATTTCCACAGTGTCTTAATGTAAAAGGAATGTCTTAACACTAGAATCTCAGGTTTTTTTGGCCTATTCTGTTATATGCGGGATAAAGAGTGAAGTTAAAAAATATATAAACGTAAAGCGTAGACTCAAACCTGCATCTCACGGAAACTGTCCAAGCGCTAGTCGCTAATTTGCTCATACGTTCTTGTGGAGCTACGTCGATATTTTTGTACGCTTGTAACAATTTTTTTTAGCTTCAAGCTGTATCCGGCATATAGCAGTCTAGACAGAGGGAATCCAGTATTAAGAACTCCGTTCCCCGGTTTCCGTCAAATATTCCCGACATTGCGTGTTGAGTGACGAAACTCAATGCAGACCAGAGCGAGGAAATTAAAACATTAAACGATTCATATCTCCAATTGGGAATCAAACTCACAACCGTCGCGGTTACAGTCCACCCACTATGCCGACGCCTTATTATTTTTTCTGATGACATATTTTTTTATAAAATATTGTAAAGTCATGAAAAGATATAAAAAACAAACCCGCTATTACCGTAATATCTGTTACGTCGCAACCATTCAAATGAGAAACACGTTGTATGGAATAACAAGATCTATCTTTATCTATCTTTTACGTATTTTCGTTTGGAGATAAGTCCGGAACAAAAGGATCAATGTGTTTCTTGTATACTTTGAGTACTTATAAGAACATGTAGTATTAGAATTTTTTTTTTTACTTTCTTTAAAAATATTATTTATTTTTTTAAATTTCCTAATGAGAACTGAGTATCTTTACACTAGGTTACCAGGTTCCCTCTGCCTACCATGCTACGTATGGGGTACAACGTGAAAGCATAAAGGTATTCGTTTGTCTACTCTCTCATCTCAATTTCGAGTGATAATTATTTTATGGCGTAACTTAACGCCGTCTTTTATTTTACTGGAGTGGGGAAATGAAAATTATATAAATACATTCGTTTCTTGAATGAACAGTGAACCCACAACTATATGTCGGTATTTACAGTCAAATACATTACCTACCCACTTTGCATTTGTATCCCGCACACAGCAGGGTAGAGCAGACGGAACCTATTGTTAAGACACTCAGTTCTCCATATTCCGCCGAATTCTGGTGGCATTGCGTATTGAGTGGCGGATCTCAACGCCGTGCTTTACCTCGACACCAGAACGAGGAAATATAAATATTAAATATTTAATTTCCTCGAGTCGGTATAGAGCCCACTACCTGTCGCGTTTACAATCACACCTTCGCCGAGACTGGCTTCAATTGAGATTTAACTTGTTTTTTAAATAAGAAATTAAATTTATTCTAAAACAGTTTTAATATACTTTAATTATTAATATTGGAGACAATGGAAACGCTTAATATAATAGTGATAACATTCGGCTTCCCCTATAACCGAGGGATTTTTAGTATATTCAAACGCAGGAAATGACCTTTGGGAGTGCTCTCGTAGCGTTTAACATCTAATTGACATTGATGAGGGAACCCTTAATACTTCACTTTTAATAAGAACCAGTCTGTGGCGCACAGCAACTCAAAAAAAATATCGATGGTTTGAATGTGTGAATAAATAGGTTTCACCAATTTATAGTCTATTTTTTATTTAGAAGTCTACGTTACATAGTAAAGATATATCAATCTATAACAATTTAATAAGGTGCTGAAATGCTGAACGCGCTTGTCACGACTACTTTTGAATTTAAATTAAAAATATAAATTTTATAATTTGAATTTTTATTTAATTATATTATCTTATATCAAACACCTTGTTATTTGCATTTGACCGGGTGGAGACGCAGGTAATAATACATAAAATAAGAGCAAATGTACGTTTTCAACTTCACGCTGTACCTCGCACATAGCAGAGTGTTAGAACACTTCATTTCCCATTAAGCAACATCCGTTCCACACCGCCGAATTTTCGCTTTGCGTGTTGGGTGATAGAACTCAACGCCGCGCTTTGTCTCGTGACCAGAGTGGAGATATGAAAATATTAATAAATAATATTTCATCTCCTCGAGTGAAAATTGAACCCACAACCAGTCGGTTTTACAGTCACACTTTGTGCCACTGCGCCACGACTAGCCTCAAATAATAATATGTATCATAAAATATAAACAAAACAGAAAAGCTATTATATGTTTGTTATTACCACATTATGCTGCACCTCTCAGAGGGACGCCCGCGTGTGTGGACATCTAATAACGAAAAGTCAACATTCATTGCCTTTGAAATTGCAGTGTATAATGTTCTATTAAGTTTTGCATTATTTAAATTAGCAGTGAGATAAGGTAAAGGCTTTTTTTAGCTCATGCTGTATCCCGAATATAGTAGGGTAGGCAGAGGGAACCAAGGAACCTAGTGTTAGAACACTCCATTCCCATTAACACATTTTCGTTCCCTATTTTCTGCCGAATTCTGGAGAAATTGCGTGTTAAGTTCCATTTTCACAATGTAACTCGTATGTAGCAATTACATATAGTCAAAACACTTTGTTCTCTGCTTTCCGCCGTACATTACTCCGAATGGAAATCGAACCTACAACCTAGTGGTAATCGTCTAAGGACTTTTAAAATAGTAAATTTACTATATATGAACGTACAGATAAATATTTATATTTTTATTATATATAGAGATTTATGTCGCCTGCGAGACATGACACGTCGTATCTATTTTATTTTACATGAAAAGCGTTTTAAGAACTGAAATGATTGTATTGTTATACAATAGTGTGATCATGATTTCATGATTAGATACAGTAACCCTTAGTTAACGGGTAACGGAAGTGCCTTAATGGGAACGGAGTATCTTAACACTAGATTCGCAGGTTCCCTCCGCCTACTGTGATACTTGTAGGACATAGAGTGAAACAAAAAAATAAAAAGCCTTATTTTGATAGGTGTTAAAAATAAGCCATAGTGACACAGCTACCTCAATGGTTCTGGATTCGATTCTGATTTGGGAGAATAAATTATTTAATATTTTCGTTGCTCTGGTAACACGATAAGCCGCGGTGTTGAATTTCGCCATTCATTCAAACCTCCACCTCACTCTAAGAAATTTAGTTATGTAGAAACCGTAGCGTTTGGCGCTACGTTTTCTCTGATTACCCCACTAGGGATACAAACATCGATTTAGTAGTTCTTGTGTGAAAAACTACTAAACTGCTTAAGATGAAACTTTACAGTAATATAGTTTATACATCATAATAACAGTTTATGTACAGATAGTCGACGCCGCTTTCGGATTCCTAGTATAATTCAATTCTAAATTACGTATAAATGTGAAGCTATTTACGTACATTTCAACGTGTATTTCAGTTATAATTTGAAGAACGTAGCGTTCTTTATCTTTGCTGGATGCCTTCCCACGTAAATTTCAAAATTTATCTGTTAGATGTTAATATTAACCTTTTTTAGGGTTCCGTACCTGAAAAGGTGAAAACGAAATAAATAAAGACAAACAGCCGAATATTGCAAATTACTATATATGTATTTGAAAAAAAAAAATCATTACCTACAAACTTACATTTGCAGTTCGTTTCATATAGAATAAGTACATTTGTTACAAACTTAAGTTTGTCAATTTGTATAAGTTGAACTTCCCATTGACCTATAGGCCTGAAGTTGGTACGAAAGCTCGATGGGAGAGTTGGGCTTATCCAGTTTTTTTATTGGTTTATTATCAGATTTTTATTGGCATACCGCATTTAGCAGAGTGGACAGAAATAACTTAGTGTTAAGACCATCCTTTCAAGGGGAAATTAGTTCCCCTGAGTGAGAGTTGAACTAACAATTGCCACGTTTACAAAACACATCCTGTACCGCTACGCCACGGCGGCTTCTGTTCTCAAATGTATCTATTTTTGTAAATAAAATTGTTTTGAAAATATCAACAGCGCATTTTCTTCAGTAGATTTTCTTAAACTTCTTACATACTTAGACGTAAGAATTTATAGCCTATTGTCTTGAACAGGAGTTTAAAGCTTTCAAAAAGTAACTTTGGTCAAGACTTAAAATAATTACTTTCTTTCAACAAAAAGATACAGCAACCAGAATTTCTTGTTGAAGGTAAAATTGAAGCCATCGATGTTAACTAGAAAATTGTTTAAATTTAAATAATGTTCTTTTCAAGCAGTCGCAGGTTGTGGGTTGGATTCTCACTCGGGGAAATGAAACATTTAATTATTTCGTTTCACTAAGCTTACCTTTTTATTACTATATATTTTAGCACCATGCTGTATTCCACATATAACGGGTTCAACAGTGGTATCACTCCATTCTTCAATTGCCGAAATGGAAACAATGCATTCCCACGAGTGGGAATCGTACTAACGACCATCGCTTACTACTAGACACTGTGATCTCCCGATTTAAAAAATCAGCTTCGTTCCCCACTTTCTGCCGAATTCTGGAGGCATTGCGTGTTGAGTGGCAGAACTCAACGCCGCGCTTAACCTCGACACCAGAGCGAAGAAATGGAAATATAAATTTAAGTAAATATTTCATCTCCTCGAGTAGGGATCGAACCCATGACCAGACGGTTTTACAGTCACACCTTGTGCCGCTGCGCCACGACTGGCCTCTCTCCCGATTTCTTACTATTTTATATTTATCTTTTCACCTTTAAGACCTTAAACTGTCAATATTTATGTCCCGTTAAAATGTAAGCCCTCTTCTTGTCACCAGGTACACATATTGGCAGATCGCCAACTACTTCGACCGTGTGAGACCGCTTATACTGCACCAGTAAAAACCTACCTAATCTAGTATACTAGATGTCTAGTGCTAGTTAATACTGCAAATTGAATGATACAAATTGGTATCTTTATATTTATTTAGGTCATTATGTTGCGAGACAGCATCAGAATGTAAAGAAAGTGATTGTGGATTCGATTTCCTCTCTTTGAATAAATGTATTTTAAGTTATATTCCATCAACCAACGCCCGTTTAGACGGAGACTGCTCTTCAGAATGTTTTAACATAAAAAATAATACATTAAATTTTATCTTACTAGGGCAGTATAATAAAAATAATTGGAATATAATAATCTAAGTATCGAACTTGTAACCATCGCTGTTACACCGTGCCAGAATGACCTTTTATAGGTACACAATTTGACACTAACCCGTACATGTTATATAACTTACACGACTAGCCTACTACCGCACTCGGTATTGTATAGAATACCTTGGCAAAGTATAAAATATACAATATTTCACACGTTTAAGGTATTCTTACATTGCTGAGGTATTGTATATATATATACTCACGTTACTAAGTCACTGACAGATAATGCGCACAGGAAACTATTGGATATAGGAAATTGAAATTTGTATATAGGTAGGTAAGGGATTGTAGGGGATTTCACGAAATCCATACGGTAGTGGAAGAATAAGATTTTACGATTTATACTATACGCAAACGAAGTTATCAGTAAGAAAGATATTGTAGTCCCCCATAGTTCATATATATATTTTTCAACAAAAAAGAAAGAAAGCAGAAGGAAAATAGTATGAAACTGATATGATTGTTGTCTTCTATATTGTATAAAATATTTTATTTATTTACATTTTAAAATAACAAAATACACAAATACTGATGAGCTTGGAGCAGTGCCTGGGACTTGCGACCACAGGAGTAGGTTTAAGGGGCTCCTTTACTGATTCAAACACTCGCCTTCACTGCTCCAGCCCAATATAGCAAATCACCTCCATTAATTATGTCAGCTTCACGCTGTATCCCGCATAACCTAGAGTTAAGATACTCCGTTCCCCACTTTCTGCCGAATTCTGGAGACATTGCGTGTTGAATGGCAGGACTTAACGCCGCGCTTGTCCTCGACGCCAGGGCGAAGAAATGGAAATATAAATTTAAGTAAATATTTAATCTCCTCGAGTGGGGATCGAACCCACAACCAGTCGGTTTTACAGTCACACTTCGTGCCGCTGCGCCACGACTGGCCTCTATTATTATTATCATCGGTAAATATAGCAAGTTAACGTGATATTAAAGGCTTATGATGTCACATTTCATTAAGCCCTCATATTTTTGTTGCCTCTGACTTCCTTTATTGATGAATGAAATAAAATAGAGCTCTATGTAATTATATTTAAAAAAAGTACTTTTGAATCGTCAATCGTCGTTTGAAAGCTATCGGTTTTGCTGATAAGAGCCGGTGAGAGGTTCGACAGCTCAGCCCTTTAAAGAGAACGAACTTTAGGAACTGAAATTATGGTTAAACTCTGTGTAAAATGAAATGGTAATTTCCTAAATGTTCTTCTAGCTTTACGCTCTATATGGCAGGGTAGGTTCACAGGTACCTACCTGTGAACCTAGTGTTACACTCCTTTGGCATTAAGACACTTCATTTCTTCCGCTGAATATGATAGAGGTATTGCGTGTTGAGTGGTGGAACTCAACGCCGTGCTCTGTCGTGGTAACCAAGTGAGAAAATAAAATATTTTGTAACTCGTGTAGGGATCGAACCCACAACCGTCTCATTTACAGTCGCACGCTTGTGTCTCGACTGGCCTCATAAATGTACATAACACATAAATGTTATAGTTTGTAAATTAAGATGATAAAGTGACATATTGGGGCCGTGTGTTTAACTACACATAAACTGACAGTTATTAACTAAATTTTCGCTTGAGGAATGAATTATTTCCATTTCTTTGCTCTAGTACCATATGGCAGAGTAGCCAGAGGGAACCTAGTTTCCTAACACTACCTTCCCTCTGCCTACCCCGCTACATGCGGGATACTTCTCAAAATAATCTTAAAGTGTAATTTCACTCCACAAAGATAAATAAATATAAAACAAAAACCTGTGCATAAATGAAAAATGCCTGAAACAAAGATGTCAGATTTATCAGTTTCATTCTCTTTTAGACTTAGCTTGAGAAATGTTCGGGACGGAGCTGAAATTTTAATAAAGGCAGCGTTTGGGATGAATGTCTAACGAGAAATGGTCAGTTGGAAAATTAAATTGTCTTTATTGTGACACCTGTGAATGTTTTTCAGGATGTAAAACACGAAAAGATTGTGGATTCGATTCTTACTCGAGAATGATATTTTTTTTTAACTTCACGCTGTTCAACGAACATAGCAAGTTAGGTAAAAGGAATCTCGGAACCTGGTGTTAAGATATTTAAATGGCGGAACTCAACGCCGCGCTTTGCCTCGACACCAGAAGAAGAATCGAAGAAATGAAATATTAAATATTTCGGAACCCCTAAGTGTGTATTGAACTCACAAACGTCGCGTTTGCAGTCACACGCTTGTGAACCTAGCCTACGAAAGAGTCAAAAGATTTTAAAAAATGACTAATAAAAAACTTCCTCTAAATATATAAACTTTTATTGATTATCACAAATAAATAGAATTAATCATGCCTTATTTTATAATAACACACACAATACTGTATATAAAGGCCACATTTTTTTATATCACTAACCTGCGGCTTCGCCCTTGTCACTAAATGGAAATAACCAAATTTTGAGCGTAGTTGTACTCAGCTTCCCTCTGTATCCCTCATGTAGCAGAATAGGATAGGTTCCCACTATGCACCGAATGCTGGAGGCATTGCGTGTTGAATGGCGGAATTCAACTCCGCGGTTTGCCTCGACACCAATGTAAATATTTTTTTTTTTTCAAGTGACAATCGAACCCGCAACATCACACGCTCGTGCCCCTGCGCCACGACTGGCCTCTTTTATACAACAGTTTCTCCTTTGTGTGTTCTTCAATCAACGCGACACTGGCGAAGTGATGAGTGCTCAAATGCGACGCTCGGAACACCAAAATAAAAATTACAACAACAACAACAACACTAGGCACAGTTAAAACAACATTGCTTAATATCGAAAGTTTTACCATGATGCAATAAAGCTTATAATCTTATTAATAGATAACAACAATATTTTTTCAATTCGAAGCTGTAATTCCTGAGGTCAGCGCGTTCAACCAAACATACATCTCTAGCTTTATAATATTAGTAAAGATTCGTAGCTCTGGAAGTAGACGGTTGGTCGATGTATTGCTTGATGGGAGTTTGTTCTGGGAGATCACAAGTTAGGCCAGTCTTTCGATGGTACCACAGCAACACTAGGACGCAAACCAGGCATAGTATGATGAAGAAGACCAGCATGAAGAGGAAATAAAGCTGGGAAAATATATTGAAAGTTATTTTAATATAACGTTATCATGACATAAGACACTATGTCTGACTAAGTGATTTAATGTCTTATTTCCTAGCTGTGGTGGTGGTTTGAGTTCCGCCATTCCCTACGCAATGTCTTATAATGTCTTAACTTAATTAGGTACCTTCTGCCTTCTAAAGAAATACACTTAAAAAAATCTAAACGACATTATCATGTAATTCTAATATAGAAAAAGTACTATTAAATAACTGAACTACATTCCTAGTATAATTATTCAATCTAAAAGGCTGGTATTTGCCGACACACACCAGACGACCTTTCGATAAGTAAACACGTTTCATCACGATGAGTGAGATCACCATAGAGAACAGAGTGTCATACGCATGCGTCAAATTGGAGGTACTTATATGTTTAATAGACTAGCCTGTAAATGTGGCTTCGTCTCCGTAAAATGGAAATTACTGAGTGGCAGTGACATATTCTAAGTGCTCTAGGTAATTGTGGCAGCAGGTACTTTGGGCTTCAACGAAACTACTAATATATGTAGCTAATAGCCTTCCTCGATAAGTGCACTGGCGGCACTGAAGGAATTCATTGATACGAGCCAATAGTTCCTGAGATTTGTGCGGTCAATCAAACAAACACTTTAGTTTTATGATGTGAGTATAAAATTTGATTATAAATGAAACCACCGTAACGAAGGGGCTCAAGTGTGTGACTGTAAACGCGACAGGTTGCGAGTTCGATTCCCACTCGAGGAAAATAAATATTTTATATTTTTGTTTCCTCGCTCTGGTAACGAGATAAAGCGTGACGTTGAGTTTCATCAATCACCATGCAATACCTCCAGAAATAAGTGGAAGGTGGCTGATGGATGAGTCTTAACACTAGGTTCCTAGATTCCCTCCGCCAGCCAAAAAAAAGGTTATTTCTACAAAAAGCCATATTTGCTTATTACATTTAAGGTATAAAAAATTAATAATTAAATGGATTTTTCTTTTAAATTAGCCATTTTTCTTTTTCAATAATAAACAATATGATACTCACACCAAAATAAGCGAACAGCGTTGCGTACACAGACATGGTGTCTATGTTGTTTCCAATGGTGTACTGGAGAGTGCCTCTGAGATCAAGGCAGAGTGCCAACTTTTTATCATACAAACCTCACAAAAACTTTCATCATTATCTTATCTATCTTGTCATATTGATTATGTTTACCTTTTATCTTGAATTTACTTCTCTTTTTTTTCAGTTTCACGCTGTATCCCGCATACAGCAGGGTAGGCAGAGGAAACCTAGTGTTAAGACACTCCGTTCCCCACTTTCCGCCATTTTCTGGAGTTTCAAGTTGGAGTTTTTTCTGGAGCAATATGGGATGCTAAGACGACGAAGACGCGTTGAAAAAAGAAGTATGGAGAAAAAAAATATTAGTTTTATTTGCTCACTATCTTATATTAGGCCGATGTGGCGCAGTGGCATAGTATTTGATTTTAAGCACTATAAATATGCATTCGATTCCCACTCGGCGCAATAAAACACTGCTTCAAAAAACATTTATATATAGAATCCTCAAAATAAGATTAACAATTCACACTTCATCAATTTAGAGCCGTTGTTTCGTTCATACATTTTTCAGCCGCCAGCTCGATTGAGACGTCTGTCAGTTGTTCTTTATTTATCGTCGCTGGTACTTTACCAGTCGTCAAAGAGACCCAATAAAGTATTGAAAAGTAACGAAAGAGACAATTTTGAATGGAAAAAAAAGTATTTTGCAATGTTTTAAAGTTTATTTTGGACTTCACTCTCTTCTTATCTTAGATCTTAGTCTCTACGCTATTACATAGTCTACTGCTATGTGAGATAAAATGTTAAACTAAAAATAATAAATAAATAAATACAAAATTAAATACAGAAGTAAAGATAGTCAAGTTTGGGAGCCTTATTTTATAATAAAAACTATTTAGTTATAATTGAAGTACTTTATTTTAAAAATTTAATTAAAATAATACTTTTAAACTAAAAATATTTTAAAACTAAAATATTCTAAAT
>DWQW01006686.1:0-15953 GCA_018249695.1 Heliconius erato demophoon | reverse complement strand
ATATCTTATAAAAGTAAATTTGTGAATTGACAATGTAACGAACGAAAGCATATTCTGAGCTAGAAAGTAAATAGAGTAAGTTCTTATCAAATATATGCCATATCTTTTTAGCCACAGCTTATATAAATGTGACATCATAATCAATTAGAAATTGTATTTTAAACGTATGATAAATTCTAACTATAAATCACAAAAAATTATAATGTCGTAGCGCAGGAGCACAAGCAAGCGACGGTAAAAATGACGAATGTGGGTTCGATTCCCATTCGGGGCAATGAAATAATTAATATTTTAATTTTAAATTTGATTTCGACAACGGCCTCAATGTTATTCATGCCTTTATTTTTATAGATAGTATTAATATAACTTATATTCATTTTATATAAGAGTACTAAAATACAACATAAGACTAGATTTATTACTAATAACTTTCATTAAAACATCGTAACATTGTTTCTTAATTATAAGAAAATTAAGCCTAGAAATTAAATTTTCAATTTCAACGATTTATATTCTCAAACAATAATATGTGTTTATATTAGAAGTAGAGAATTGGCGTCTCTAATAAAAACGAAGTAATTTAGTATCGTTAGAAGAAATATTATTCAATATTTATAGCATTTATAAAGTGTTATGTTAATTATTCAATACTTAGGAAAGTAAAATACTTTTTTAGAAACGTATAAAAATTTGAAAACTACTAAATATGCGCAATGAAACCAAACAAAAAAATATCTTAAAATATATTTTCTTATTCTCTATAGCATTTGTATTACAATAGTCGTCGTATATTTAAACGTTCTACTCCAATCAATAAAGTGTCGAGCAAATAAAACTGCTACAATAGACTAAGTTTGTAATTTTGCAATAATACGGGAAAATTTTATGACAAAGGCCACTGTATACAAAAGCATATGAGTGAAGTTTACTTCAGCACATTCCTTTCACATGCACGCGTTATGAAAACACACGGTACCAAATTGGAATGTAAAAACTTCGCGTTTACTTACTTTTTTAGAAACATCTCTTGGAAGCTGTCGGTGGACAGAGCGATGGACGGTCTCCAAGTGGGTTTAAAAATCGTTTCTAAAAGAAACATTTTTCTTATCTAAGTATAAATAATATTTTAAAAATTTTAAAAACACTTTTATTTATTGTATAATTATAATGTTCCAAAACTATATTACTTATTTTTTTATACTTAAAAAAGTATAAAGTTTAAGATTATTAGATTTTTTTTAGTTTCACGTTGTATTCTGCTTTCGCATATAGTACAGTAGGTAGATAGGCAGATACGCCAGGTAGGGTAGGCCCATATTTATTTACCGCTCTCAATTCTGAGATCCGTTTTGAATACAATTTTGAGATGCAGTTTTTATTTATAGATTATTACAACGGCATCTCAAGATCGCTCTCGATCGGCCTCTGATCGATCTCTCTGATCGAGGGGGATCTAATTATTCGTTCCCCTCGAATGATAATTGAATCCATAACTGCACTACGATGGCATCAGATAAAATAAAATTGATATAGAAATAAAATTTATTCTGTGCTTTTAGCACGTGTGTTAATAAAGACTTTCTAAAACAATCAAATTAAAGTTTCTAAATGTAATATAATGCACTATGTTTTCAATAAGCGGCGTGTTTGGCCTCACGTGAATACTTAGCTGTATTGAAGTAGCACAATATTGTACTTAAATCCCAGTCCGCGATATTTGGGCTCGCTGATATGCCAAGTTTGTGGATGCTATTTAATATAAGGCCATTGTGGCGCAATGAGATTCGATGTTCGACGATTTTACTTATAAAATTTTGGGGAACCTAAGAACTTCCGTTCCTTACTTTTCACTGAATTTCGGAGACATTGCGTGTTAAGTAGCGGAACTCAACGTCGGGCTTTGCCTTGTAACTATAGCGAAGAAAGGAAATATCAATGTAATATTTCTTTTTATCGAGTGCGTTTACACGCTTGTACCCCTGCGCCACGACTGGCCTCAAAATTTTAAATTTAAATCTTAGTTGAAACTAAGATCTATTACAATTATTATGTAGCTTTACGATGTATATCGCATATAGCAGGGTTGGCAAAGATAATTGAATGTTAAGACACTCAGTTCGCCATGCACCGCACAATTTTCAACACCAACAACCGTGTTGAGTGGCGAAGCTCAAAGCTTGGAAATAAATTATGTTGCCAAGTGGGAATCGAACTCACAAAAATCGCGTTTACATAAATCATCATACAAACGGTTACCATGTTCCAATAGTGGTTCCATCATCACTAGGTTACATCATCAGCCAATTAACTAAAATAAGCCATGAAACTGGAAATACCAAAAAATGTAAAGACATGAATCACTCAGAATAGTGGAAAAGCAAATCGACCACAGCGATGAATCCGCACTTGTCCGGACCACGAACGAAAACTTAACATGTTCTCAAACAAATTTACATTTCAAATACAATGTTGACTAAAAAGCAAAAATTTCAGTTTCAAAATTGTGTAATATGGGGAAAAGTAATTGTTAATTAAAAAATCACTAAATTATACTCTATTTTCTTTCTGGTAAAGTCTAAAATCGATTGTAGAATAAATATACAGTTTTTAAGCTCCAATGCCGGCTTTAATAAAGCTAATTAGCGGCGGTATATTCTACGTCTGTCATTTTGTAAGCACTATATAGAGCGTGCACATTGAGATGTGACGGAAGTGTGACTTAAAATAGGTCATTATTTTCGGCAGCGGTATAATTCCTTATTATTTCGTGTGCCACTGAGCACATTATATTGTTTTTATCTTTAAGTATTTCTTGCTAATACGCATCTATTTATATAAAATCCATATTTTTGTATGAAAAATGACAAAGCAAGTTACGTATGGGACCTGATGATAAGTGATCACTACCCCGTTTAAGACCAGAGGAGATACAGGGGGGTTCAGCCTTTGAAATTGGAGATAGAAGAAATTTTTAAAAGTACCAATGACGGATCTACCTGGAAACCACTACGCACGTAGAACATTCCACAGTTGAGTGGCGCGTGGAAACTGCACAGTACCTACAAAACTGCACAGTAGTGGAGTTCCACATGTCCAGATGGTGTGGATGATAAATACAGAAGATAATGCATAGCGAGGAGACGTCTCAACATAAAGCCAAAGTGTCAAGTGTATCAGAAAGCCTTAGGCCACCAACGATTCGAACGGCTCTACGTTCCAGTACCACTCAATACATTATGTCTTTTAATGGATTGGAAAGTAAGACACGGAATATCGCAACATAGGATACCCTCTGTATATAAACAGGTATAAAAAGGGGAGAAGAAAAAAAAAACATATATACATAGAAAACAAAAGAAAACCTCAATAATAACAATTTGCCAATGGATTTACTGAAAATTCCGCACGTGTCTCGCATACCTTATAACAAATATGAATGCGTGCATTGGAATGTTTACATCACAAACAAAAAAATACTTTTAGCAAATTCTTAATTCGCCACAAATATTAGAGGCACGTACAACTAATTCTATGTTCGTTATTTGTATGAATAATGTATGTATGTATGTAGTTTATATCAGGTATCGATCGTTCTTTTATTGAGGTCGTCGTAGCGCAGCAGCTGAAGCGTTTGACTATAAACGCGACGGTTTTGGGTTCGATTCTCACTCGGAGAAATTAAAATAATTAATATATTCATTTTCTCGCTCTGAGCAGTAACAAGAGAAAGCTGAGTGACTGACTGACTTGTGTTCCGCTATGAGTAGCGGGAACAGAGTGTCTTAACACTAAATTCCGAGGTTCCTTCTGCATACCCTGCTTTGTGCAGGATATAGCATGAAACTAAAAGAAAATTAATTGTATCGGTTGATTTTTATTAACAACATTGAATCTTATCTTGCCTATGCCTACCCTGCCCAATACGAAATACAGCATGAAACTTTTCAATTTTTATTTATTTTTATATTTAAATTTTATTCAAGAAAATATCACAAAAATTGATCATCAAATCGTGGTATGAAGGTTCACCTGGTCTTGTCTAGTGTCAAGTTATCCTTTTTCTGCCAGAATTTGAGGCACTGTAAGCGCAGCTCTTACTGTAAAGGCACTATAAAGGCAATTTGTGATGGTCTCCAATTTAAAATTCAAAAAGAATTAAATATACGAAAAAAATCGTACAAATTTTACAATATTTTTAGCTGGTTGCCATGCAATTTAAAACAAAATTAAATTAAGCAATAAATATCTATAATGATTCTCCCACAAATTGTATGAATTTTTCAAATTTATTTCGATTTAATCTTAATGAAACAGTGTTTAATTTGGATACTATTTATTATTGGAAGTATTTATTTATGGAAAATGGAAACGGTATTACTATTGCTTAACTAATACTGTCTCATTTTAATAGGACGCAGTAATTCATGACTGTATAATCAGAGACATTTATTGACGTTGAGTCCCGCCCCTCTACACGCATTTCGAAAAGCGGAGAAAGGTGTCTCGTAAATTCCACTAAATTCTTTCTGCCAATCAAATCTGCTAAAATTAAAAACGCGTAAAATTAAACACATATATTCTTCGTATGGAAATCAAACCCACGACGAATTGACTACATCTAACTGAATGATAGATTGGAATAAAAAAGGTCATCTCGACACATAGTTTCGGCGAAATTTGTGGACAAACATACAAGCAAACACACATACGAAAATTAGCACTTATGCTTAGATAAAACAACCTGTCAACAATCTCGAATATTATCATTCAAAAATATTCCAAATACACATGTCAAAATAATAACCTCTTTTTTGAAATAAGTTAAAAAAACACTAAACTACACTACGTTTTCGTAGTCATCCGGTAAATAAAGGAATATCCCCCAACATTAGGTTAAGCCGCGTCGATTTCCTCTCTTTTTACGAATGAAACTCGCGCGTGAACAGTTCTATTAAACATTTCTTTCCTTTTACATGAACTCGTTCACTGTAACAGTATCGTTGGCTGAATGCTTGTGGAATGTTTAATTTAGTCGTACCTGAAAGTTAGTCAGGTTTTTGATTTTATGTAAGGGTTTATATAAAAAAGGTATCGCAGAACTGTGAGTAGTTTTCAACGTCAAATAATTTCATTGAAAATAAGAAATTACGCATAAATTCTAATTCAGTTGATGATGTCTACCACATATTGATGGAATGTGTCCAGAATGAAGCGCTTAGAAAAGAAATAAGCTGAAGATCACAAGAAATAGGCTATTGTAATGCTATTTTGGCTTCACCTTTTTCAGATGAAGCCAAAATACTATATGAGTTAGCAATAACCCGCTTTAACTTAAGTTATGATATATTATAATTATATTGTATTTATGTAAAACTTACCAGGGCAACACGTTCGCATAAGCGACAAAGCCCTTCAATCAGAATAATAAAAAAAAGAAATTACGCATAATTTTGTGAACATTAATTAATTTACCACAATTTCACCAAAATCACTACCGCAGCGGATCTGTGAAGAACCGGTGCAAGAAACTCAGCGGGACTTCTTTTTGTTTTGTTTGACTTTGACTGTAAATACGATGAATGTGGGTTCATTTCATGTTTACTTTTAAATTAATTTTATTTTCCTGATCTGACGCTGGTGTTGACTTCTCTGGGACGGACGGACATACAGACAGAAAATTAAATAATATACAACCAAAATAATATATAAAGTATATTGAACTATCATAGCAAAGAAAAAATTGAATGAATTTAATCCAAAAATATGCTTGTCATATTTCGTGCAAGCAATTGTTCTAAGACATTTTAATATAATTTGGCATCGGTAGTGCAGCGTTAAAAGAGAAAAGAAGATGGAAAGTCGTATGGAAAGTTGCCAAAACCTTCAACTTGGAATTGGCAACAAAATAGTTTGTTATACAATTCATCTACTTAACAATGAATTTTAAAAAACAAATTTCGTAAGATTTGTTCTTATTACCCGACCACGTCGAAGCAAAAAGGAGGGTTATGATTTTGATGTGTATGTATGTGGGTATGGATATTCATGATTTACCAATTAGAGAGGAATATCAAGAAAGAGTTTCCAAGAAGTTAGACAGCAGCGAATTGAAGTAAAAAAATATTATAAAATACTACGTACCGTTTGGCGCTCCTTTCTCTAACTACCGCGCTGGGGATAAAGCCTGAAGCTAAGTTAAGTTTATTAATATACATCATTTATGTTTAAAATAACACAAAATGACACCAAAACTCCCACTATCTAAAAAGACAGTATGAAAATATAACCATTTTACTGAGGTGGTAGTCTAGTAGACACTTACCTAATACCTTAACGGTTGTATGGTAGTCTTTTGGATACTTTCTTGCATGTTTGTACCAGTGACTACCTGTTACACACTATCCAATGCGTAAGGTCATTACAGTAAGATATTGAAAGCGGCGATGCTTTAATTTGAAAATGAGTGGTAATAAAATGAATTTGTACTTCGCAGTGTCTATGGCATTACTATCTCAATCGCAGAAGGTGAAACGTGTTTTGATTTCGTAATAATAAATAGAAAGAACTCAAAATAATTTTATTTTTTCTTACTTTCAAACATTTTTTTATATCATCATAATATGTAATAGAATAAGAACTTTATTGCACTGTTTTCACTTTTCTAAAATTTTAAAATATTTTTAGCGCGTAGAAATTGGTGGAGCTCAACGCCGCGCTTATACAAACCAAACAAAAGCAACCATTTCCTCGAGCGAGACCGAATCCACAACTATCGTTGTCTCAGACACATCTCAACTGCGTCACAACGACATCAATCCATTTACTAAATTGATTTTGTATCTTTTAATTGAAAATCTAATAATCAATACCCGGAGCGCAGCGACATCAATATAACCAACCACCGACAATTTTTCCAACTTACATTAACGAAATTGACGTCGCATTGCGATGCATTTTTAATACTATTGAAGATATTTTAATACTCTAATGGTTTCCCATAAAATGTTATAACAAAAAGAGTATCTTTTAAAGAAAACCGAAAGTTTTAGGATAATTCGCTAGTGACACCTGCTACGTTGTATAATTTATTTATTTTTTGTGGTATTGTGTGTTTAGTGGCGGAACTTTTGTTTAACCAAAGTGAGGAAATATAAAAAGACACAGCAAGTGACAAACGAATGCGTAACCACCGCGCTATATATTTCGACGCAGTTGTACTGCGCTAGGACGACCTGTACGAACGCAATGTAATTAAAAAGACAAATATAAAAATATCACAAATAGCCCAGAATATACCCATTACAAAAACGAATTGTGGTAAAAGTTAATTTAGAATGTACAAAAAAGTACAATAAAGGGGGTATTCGATTTCAAAAGTAATCATCCAAATGTTTGTGTATCACGCGTTCACGCAATAACCCTCTGTTAAGGTATACGTACTAATTTTATATTTGAGTAGCTTATATAGAGCATATTTTCCTATATTAACCTTTAAATATGAACGTTAAAATATTGTAACATATTGATGGACATGAGGTCTCATGGACCGCTATTACTTTGGTAATTTTAGTTTTAATATCCATAAGGAACAATAAATTAAAAGAATATATATGTATCGATATTATAATTATTTATTTTAAATATATATATTTAAGAAAATAACAATATTAGGCACTTTTCAGTCTTTAATGCCTGAGATCAAAAAGAAACAAAATAAAAAGAAACAACATAGAATATTTTTAATTTATAATTCAATATGATTAATTAAACAAAAAATAATAATCACAAGTATTCTTCTCTACTTATGTCATTTAAAGACATTCAAAATACGTACGTATGTCATACGTACATTAGTGGCAGTGTCACGAATTTTCACATTGGATATCTTAATGCTTTGCAAACATAAATTTTGTATATGACACACGAACATAATTGAGTATATTAAATAAATAATTCATTAGTTTAAGCGGGCGAAGCCGCGAACACGTTTCTAGTTAATGATATACTTATATATATTTCGACAGTGACTACAATAATGGAAGTCACAAGCTTACCCACCGCAGGCACTTTATTGTATAACTTCGAAAGTATTTTAAAACGTAAGAATTTTAATGTAATGAAAAATTCATGTAGAAATGGAAACTTTAAATAGGCGTAACGTTTGTCAAATTATAGAGGCCTCTTTGTGAAAAGCACAAATATTTAAATATACGAGTACATATATTGTTTAAAAGCTCTTAAAAGCTTATATTAACATCACACTTAAATTGTAAATCTAAATAAGATATTACAGAATAAAAAGATAAAGAAAAATAGAAGTTGAATTTTCATTTATAATTTTGCTGTAGAATTTTTATTATTGTATCATATTTATGAAGTGTTTCTATTCTGGTTGATTTTGTTTTATTTATAATACAGCATTTGCTGGCTTGTAATAGAATGAAAGTTTATTTTTTATGAGTCATAAAATTTACATATACTTATGTTTTTTTTTGTTATCGTATATATAAAATTAAAAATTTAATTGAGTGAATATTTTTATTTTTACAAGCTTATTTTAAGTTTCATGCATTGCAAAGGAGGCGAGAAAGAATATTTGAAAAAATGAATAGTTTATATTTTTTAGCTTCACACTGTATCCTGTACATAGCAGAGTGGGCAGAGGGAATCTGGTAACCTAAGGTAATAAGATTCCGTTTCCATTAAGAGACTTCCGTAGCCCACTTTTCCCTGACTGCAAACGTGACAGATTTGGGTTCGATTACTGTTACTAGAGTACCTATTGTTACTGGAGTGAGCGAATGAATTATTTTCATTTTCTTACTCTGGTAACAAGACTAAGCGCAGAGTTGAGCGCCATTTAACACTCAACGTCACGAAAGTTGGCATATGGGGAACAAAATGTCCTTGCTCTATATTTCTTCTGACTAACCTGCTATATGCGGAATATAACACGGACCAATTAACTTAATTTTTATGAAACTATTAAGCCCGCAACCAAAAATATCTATTATATCCCTTTTTTTTCCTCAAAAAGCATAAGATTTTTACATCAATTTTATGTCAAATCACGACCAATTCTTAACAATAATCCACTAAACGTGCACAGTCGAGGAGAAAATGACGTACGATACTATCAAGTTTTTATCTCGCGAGATAAAAAGGTGTTACCCTAAATGATGGGGGAAAGAGATTTATGTTTGCTAAAGGAATATGTTTTATATTATGAAAGCTGAAGCGCTTTGCGTAATTGTGGTATGCTTAGTATAGAATTATAGGAACAAGTGCGGTACATTTTGGTGATTGTTTTGTGAGGAAATGTTAGTTTTTTGTTTGTAAATTTTAATTTTCTTAATTATAAAAATAATAGAAGTTGCAACTTAATGTTGAGACAGACGGTTCCCTACGCACACATGCCAGACTATCTATCAGAGAGAAGAAATAAAAGTAAATATAATCAGCCCTTAAGTAGACATCGTACCTGCGGCCGTCGTGTTTACAGACAAAATCTGTAAGAAACAAAATCTGTAAGTTTATATATAGTAAGTATGTTATGTCTTTCTACAATAAGGATAATTGTATATTTTTATAAAATATTCATTTAAGCAATTAAAAGTAATTATGTTTTTGAATTGTCTTTCAATGTTTTGTTTAAAATATTAATATAATTGAATTTTCACTTTTACTGTCTGGTCTTTTTAACTTTATTTTTGCACATTTATCAACCCCTTATTTCAGAGGCTCGTAAAAAAGCTGAATTTCAATGAAATTTGTAAGGTATACGCGCATTAACATTTACTAGCGCTCCCATATCCACAAAGTTAACTATACAATACAAAATTGTTATTTTTATTTTAAAGTTAATTTAGAAGTTAAAATGATTTAGAATATTTATAAAATAATATTGTGGAGGCCAAAAATATTACACATGTATCAGTTGCTACCAAGCTATATTTTTCTCTGTTATATGTGGTAGAGTTTTAACTTACAGGTTAGTAGTTTAACCCTTGTACGTATATCATACATACGTCAGTGGCAGGGTCACGAAATTACAAATCAGTGCTTAAGGGTTAAAGTACTAACCTGTAAGTTGAAACTCTACCATATGTAAAAGAGAAAAATCAACTTCTGACCGTAATAAACTTAAGAACGTAGAATTGTGAGAGGTCTGATAATAATAAAAATATTAGCAACCATTGTTAGCTTAGAGCACTGAAGACATACATATACGGAGCTATAAATAATAAAAGTTCTACAACAAAATTAAATGAAAATTTAACTTCTATTTTCCTTTGTCTTTTTATTGTATAATATCTTTTTTAGGTTTAAAATTTATATCTGATGTTAATATAAACATTGATGCAAGCTGATATTAATTTAAGAGCATTTAAGGCATAGTATATGAATAATATTAGAAATTTACAAATAAGACTGATTAATACTTATTTAGAAAACGTATAAACCAGGCCTGGTCGGTTTCCAGGAGGCGCGGGTTCGAGTCCTGCTACATTCAATTTTTTATACGTTTTCTAATAAAGTGTTTTTCTTTCCTAAGTATAGAATAACACTTTAAAAATGTTAAAAAGACTGATTAAGTTCTTAGTTAGTAAAACTGATAAGAAAAATGCAATAAAGATTATGATAAGCTTTTTCATAATTGCAAAATATTATCAAATAGATAAAAAGATTGAATATTTATTACGACTAGAATCCTATTACAAGGTTGAATGTAAACTATTAGTAGAAAATAAATATAATACGCGAAGAGTAAATAAAAAATTATATTAGCCGAAGGCAAAAGAAATACTATGGAAAAAACGTTAAAGTACATGATACCAAAATTATTTAATAGAATTGCTATACTAAGACACGTACATGAAATAGGCAGAAAACTTTTACAGATTTGTTATTATTGAAGTACTGTCTCACTCTGCCTAATTTTTTTTAACCTTGCTTACCAGATGATTGTTTTTAGCTGCACTCTGTATTCTGCATATAGCAGGGTAGACAAAGGACCTAGTGCTATGATACTTTCCCCATTTTTCAACCAATTCAGGAGGCTTTGAATGTTGACTGGCAGAACTCAACGCCGCCTCATCTCTACATCAAAGAGGAGCAAAAATATAAAATATTTAATTTCCTCGACTAGGAATCAAGTATGTCCTAAATAGTTTATTATCGCCTAGAGACCAATATAGATATTGTGTATATCGAAATATAACATATAAAAATATTTCAAATTAAATTTCAACTTACAATCTCTTTAATGAAAAAGTAACTTAAAAATCGTTACAAATCTTAACAAAACAAAGCTTTCGTAAATTCTGTCCACATTGTTTTATGATGTATTGTTCAAACTACGGATCAACAGATGCTGTTAACGTAAATTGTTCTACTTGAGGTGTTTCTTCTAAACGTTTTATAAGTCATATAATATAATTTATCAACTTCATTTTATAATTTTAAAGTATTCTGAAAATTGTTAAAAGAAAAACACTAGGAATCGATTAAAAATTTTAATGTTAGTCGTGATGCAGGTGCAAAAGTGTCCCTCTGCATACGTGACAGGTAATGGATTCTAAATGAAATATTTAATGTTTTCATTTCCTTAATCTGGTAATGAGACAAAGCGCGGCGTTGAGTTTCGCCATTTAATACGCAATGCCTTCAAAATTTGGTGTGTAGGAAAAAGTGGGAAACTGAAGTCTCTTTATAGGAACGGAGTATCTTAACAGTGAGTGCCCATATTTCCTCTACATACTCTGTTATGTGCGGGATACAGCATGAATCTAAAAATAAAAGCGACTAAATATTCTCAGATTAAGAAGAAAATTTTCTATTTTTAAGAAAAAACGTCCTTACTTTTTTTTTTTGGACACAACAGCGGCACAAAGTGTGACTTGTGTGACATATTTACTTAAATTTATATTTTCATTTCTTCGCTCTGGTGTCGAGGCAAAGCGCGGCGTTGAGTTCTGCCACTTAACACGCAATGTCTCCAGAATTCGGCAGAAAGTGGGGAACGGAGTGCCTTACACTAAGTTCCCTCTGCCTACCCTGCTGTGTGCGGGATACAGCGATAATTTATATTGACAACAATTATAGGAACAATAATTTATATTGACAACAATTATAGGAAAAATAATAATAAAAGTGCAATGACGATTTCACTCCGGTCCGGTCCCCCGGACCGGAGTGAAATAGGCAGAGGGAACCTAGTGTTAATACACTCCGTTCCCCACTTTCCGCCAATTTCTGGAGGCATTGCGTGTTGAGTGGCGGAACTGATCGCCACGCTTTCCCCTCGACACCAGAGCGAAGAAATGAAAATATAAATGTAAATAAATATTTCATCTCCTCGAGTGGGGATCGAACCCACAACCAGTCGATTTTCAGGCACACCTTGTGTCCCTGCGCCACGACTGGCATCAAGTAAATAGACTCAATAAATAGCTGCATTTCTAAAATATACTTTCTCTTACAGAATTTAAACCCATCATTAACGACATCAACTAATTTCAGATCAAGTCTAATTTATATCGACAAAAAGATAATATCGCGAGCAGAAACATTTTACATTAACTAAGTCAAGAGAGTCTTCTTAAATGCAGATTATTGCTTTTCCGGCGACACTTAATCCCTCCGATCCTGATGTCTATCTCATTAGCCGCTTGTAATCTCTCCAAATTACAATTAAAATGGCATTTTAAGTTAATTTGGAACAGAGTGAGGTTTGACGATATTTTTTTACGTACTCTACTACTACTCGAAGCCGTCGTAGCGCAGCAGGCATAGAGTCTGCGTGAATAACGGTTGTAATTTTAGTTCCAACTTGGGAGAATGACTATATTTATAGAGTTTTGCCGCTCAACCCGCATGTCTTGAAAACTGGACAAAAAGTAAGGAACGGAGTATAGAATTTTTCTGTCTAATCTATGCGGAAAAAATGTGAAGCTATAATGCAACTAAATTTAAATTAATATATGTTTTTTTAGGAATCGGAAGCGGTTTAAGTTTTCAAAAAAAAAATATTCGGAAAGAGATGCTACGTAATTGTATTGCAAATAATTAAATTAATTGTTATTTTTTTAAGATTTAAGTGATAGTATTTTGAAAAAAATCCTATCATTTAAATCTTTGAAAAGAGCCACCTCGTACCTATCTTAAGCACTGATTTATACAGGTCTTTTTCAGGTCATTCTGACTCTCAAAGTTTAGAGACTAATATAGATCTTTTTCTAATCACCCCGTACCGTGAGCTATAAGAAGTAAATTTATAAAGACGGTGTTGTGTCCAAGTTACTCCCACGCTCGTTCTTTAACGAGACTGAGAAGGATCTTTTCTAGGTCACCCTTTAACACACAATGACTTAATTTTAGGCATTTAAAACTGAAATTCAATCAGGATTAAAAAATTATAAAAAATTGAAGTATGGTTAACTTATTCACAAAGATTCTGCATAGGCCTGTATTTTGGCTCAGCCTGGCCTGACAGTTGCTTATTATTCGTCCTCGATCCTACTCATTATTCGAGTTTTTATGAAATTACGATAAAATAAGAGTGACTAAAGTATTTTAGATAATATTTTATTGGTGTTTATAAAGATGATGTGACTATAATTCTAATTTATTTGGAAAGAGATTCTACGTAACTGCAATAAGTGATATGTATCACCCAATAACAATACTTCACACGAGTTTCTCTACAAACAACTGCCCCCGATTGACACAATTTCATTGCTTTTATAATCTATTTCAAACAAAATTATCCAAAATATCGATGTAGATAAAGAAATAAAAGCAACATTACATTTTACAATGTATCACAAAAATCCTATTTTATTTTTATTACCCGACATCTTACCAATATGTTGCAGTATATATCTGGATTTACGAAATGGAATTTGGTGAGTACAACATCAAATCATCCGGTAAGGCCACAATGTGACACTGCAAATCTTTGTAATTTATGCGAATCCACGGCCATAAACTTACCATTCTCATTTGTATGATGATACGTTGTAAACATTTGATTTCTCGTTGTTAGACTTTTATGTTTATAGCTTGCCTGATTTTTCTACTTTCTATAAATAACTTGAGTGTTCGTGATGGGTACCACATATAGCAGAACTAAAAGGCTACCCACTGTGGATTAAACTAATTTAATCTTGTAACACTTGATAACTTATCATCACCAACGGATTGGGCATCTGGCGGCCGGCAGATTGTGTCGGGGCAGTCTACGTTAGAAAGTGATAACTAATGGATATATAAAACTATAGTCGTGATATTAATACTAATATTCAGAGTATGTAGATTAGATAGAGAAAGATTTATTGAAGGACTCTCTATCTTTTTTACACTTTCAATGAGTTGAGTGAGTTAGTAGTGAGTGAGTTAGTATCTCTGTAGGGAGATTTTTGCAAATTTCCGCTACCCAAAGATAATTACTAAGAATTATCGTTTGGCAAGAGAGAATTATTAACTATTTTTTAAATATTTTTTTAAACATTTTTAAAGTGTTATTCCACACTTAGGAAAGAAAAATACTTATTTAGAAAATGTATAAAAATTTTTTTACTACTAACAACATAAATAAGTTGTAACAAGCGTATAAAAATTTCGACGCAGCTTGGCGAGAACGCATGGCTTAGTGGTCACAGCGCCTGGTCGGTTTCCAGGAGGCGCGGGTTCGAGTCCCGCTGCGTTAAAATTTTTATACATTTTCTAAATAAGTATATATCTATTTTCTACATAATTTAGAGACTTGTCGCTTTTGGTACCTTTCTGCATAGAAACAAGAGACTAGACCACGCCATGTATTACACATGTGAAGTAAGAATAGGAAAAAAATTTGCGACCGTTTACGTAACGACTTTATATTTTTTGTATTATCACAGAATAGATTTTGCAACAAAGATAATCACAATGAAATTACATCAGAAAGTAAAGATTATCAGTAGTGCAGAATCCATGATAGTGACGCTGAACAGAAAGCTGATTCCAATAATATTTTGGACATTTCTGTATATTTGAAGATAAGGAGGTGCTTAACTTACGTGTGCAATTGGGAGAAGACTATTAAGATGATGAGAATATTTTATGGACTTATCAAAGTTAGGGGTATCAATGGCTACGTTATTATCAAAGGTAATAAGAAACACTCAGGGGGGTTCGATTGGACCAAGGAGGGACGAGTTAAATGAATTGTCCAAATGCCTAATTATGCTTTTACGTCTATATTGAACTTTGTTCATTTGCCACAGTCCACAAAGACTAAAATATTTTTTTTTACCTAAAACAACAAAGTCAATATGCTAAATCCTTAAGGTGCCGTCCATCCATCCAAGGTGCAATCCATACATGTTTCATGTAAACTAGTTATTATTTTTTTTAAAATCATTTTTCATCTTAATTTTTTTATTGGAACAGTTTTTTTAGTAGTTTAAAGCAGTATAGTGTCTTATTAATATATTATCTATTTTCAGTTTGCATGTTTCCAAAGAAAAAATATACTAATTCTAATTTTTCTAATAATATGAAGAATATAGGCGATTTTCTTAATCTCTTTATTATATTTGTTATATTAATAAATATTATGTTTTATAAGAGACATGGCTTTTACCACATGATCTCCACTTTTTGGGGACAATAGATGTTGATTTCGCTTTTACTGGAAAATCAGCAGTAGACACTTCTCAGAGTATCCTTCGTGGGAGACCGTACGGTGGGGTGGCACTATTGTGGAGGAAGTCTGCATTTCCACGTGTGTCAGTAGTTGAGTGTCATAGTGTGCGTTTGACGGCTATTAAAATACATCTCGACGGCGATAAGTCGATGCTAGTGATCTCTGTGTATATGCCTACGGACTTGGCGGTTAACCTTGTTGATTTTACGGACTGTATGGGTGAAATAAGTGCTTTAGTGGAGACAAACAGTATTGAAAATGTTTT
>DWQW01006685.1:0-15956 GCA_018249695.1 Heliconius erato demophoon | reverse complement strand
GCGTTGAGTTCTGCCACTCAACACGCAATGCCTCCAGAATTCGGCAGAATGTGGGGAACGGAGTGTCTTAACACTAGGTTCCCTCTGCCTACCCTGCTGTGTGCGGGATATAGCGTGAAGCTAATTTTTTTATTTACAGTAGTAGTAGGATTTCATTACTCCGTTCTACACTATGTACTTAGTTCGAGACATGGCGTGTAAGGTGGTGCAACTCAATGCATAAAAATAAATTAAATATGTTCATTAAATATACAATCAATCTGGGTAACTTTTATTCTTTTGGTACAATTGACTGTGGGATCTCGAACTAGTATCCGTATTTACTATATTTCCGTATAATACAATACTTTTGACAATTTTTATTTACTACGTTTATTTTAATTAATAAACTCAAGACACAGCACATGTAAAACACAAATATAGATAGATGAAGGTAATGTGACTTTAGCATCGGAACCATCAAATGTAGAAAATGAATTGCCGTCTCAAATTAAAAAAAAATGTATATATAATCATGTTGTATCTACAGTAGATACCAGAAAAATTAATATAAGAACCTGTGTTCTACATAATTGATGACGATTTTGGGAGGATTATGGAGATGTGGGGAATAGACAATTAATATTTAAGTTCTTACAATATTTTGGCTTGTTTTCTTTTTTATTTATTTGCTTAAAAGTTTTCTATCAAACGTGTTTTAAGTATATTTTTATGCTGAATAAAAATATATAATATACAAATACCAAATCAAATGGATATCACTGATGTAAAAATGATTGTTCACATGAGTTACATCCATTATTTAATAAAAACATGAACCAATGTTACCTAGACTTTTTAAGAAGAATAGTTATTCTTTTTATGACTACCTTTTTATGAATGGTTCTTTGTGTGTCAAAATTACCCATTTAATGGGGACAATTTTGACAGACTACAAAAATTCAGGTTTTCTTCAATACTGATGTATTTTATAAGGTTTATGTGATGTGATACGTGAAAGTGTTATGTGTGAGCACTAATAAAACAAAAAACACTATTGCAATGTGCTTTAAATTTTAAGACATAGTGTAAAATATCGCTCGTATCTGTCAAAGTTACCTAAGATTGACTTTACACAAAATTATTTTAAAATAAATATAAAAATAATATCGCTTACAACAAACAAGACTAAAATTCTAAGAGCTGGGTAAACATAAAAAAACACTAAAAATAAAAGATTATAAAACAAAACTCTATAATAATTACTATCAATACATACACATTACATTTTTACCTTTTATATTTTGAATATGAAATAAAAATTATTATATTCTAATGTTTGTGAGTTTAGAACCAGATTACTCTGGTATAATAGAGACGGTCACGCGGCGCACGTGTCTCACGCGGCGCACGGGCCGCAGCCCCTTATTGATTGCTTCTTGCAGCCTTATGATACAAGGAAGGGGCTGAAAGAGTTTTCTTTTATGTGCCATTCTTCGAATTTTATTAGTTTATGAAAAAATAATTTCTTTATTAAAAAAAGAAATTAAATTTGAGTTTTAATTGAAATGTCTGATGTCCGTTTAGTTTTCAATAGTTGTTAAAGTGTTTGGAAAAGTTTTGCCAACGAACGAGAGATGATGAATTTAAAAATAAGCCATTTTATTTATTTTGGGAAGATATATATCATTTAAAATTATTGGCTATTTATAATTTAGAATTTTCTATTATATAACCTTTCCGAGTATTGAAATGTAAGTGTAAGTCATTCCACTTGGAGGCAATATATTAGAATATTCTTCATGTCAAGTCTTTCTGAGACTTGATTTAATTGGGAATTATATACTTTTGATATATATTATTTAGATAGAGTAGAACTAGAAACATCATTTTAAAAATTTCATCATTTCATCATTCATTTCATCATTTTTAAAAATTCTACATCGACCGTAAACTCTGGCATCCATTACCTATTCTGTTATTTGTCAGTATACAGAGTATAAATATGGTTTCCATTTGTTCATAGTCAGAAATAGAAACTGACTCAGACAACTCGCTGTGGTGTATCGGGATAGTTATCTATATATATTTGTTCTTTAGTCTCGTCAAATTGGCACATAGAGGTCGAAGTTCCCTATTAGTTCTTCGTACATTCAGTTTCTCGCAAGATGATGCATATTTGATACGAGCGCTCAAGTGACTATGACTTGATGGTTTCTTAAAGGGTCCCAAGCGATGAAATGATAAGTGAGAGTCATTATTGTAAAATAATAAGTATATTAATATGTATTATAATTTTAATGTACAAAGAAGAAATCCGTTCAGAAGAAAAAGGTGTACCTATATACGATTATCTTTATGCATTAATTGCATTGATATTATTGGCGACAGTTAACCTATAGTTAGCCTGAGGCCAGTCGTGGCGCAGCGACACAACAAGTGTGACTGTAAAACCGACTGGTTGTGGGTTCCATCCTCACTCGAGGAGATGAAATATTTACTCAAATTTATATTTCCATTTCTTCGCTCTGGTGTCGAGGCAAAGCGCGGGGTTGAGTTCTGCCACTTAACACGCAATGCCTTCAGAATTCGGCAGAAAGTGGGGCACGGAGTGTCTTTCACTAGGTTCTCTCTACCTACCCTGCTGTGTGCGGGATACAGCGTGAAGCTGATTTACTTTTTTATTTTTATTTATTGATAGCCCAAGGTTGTTTATAGCGAGTGTACTTATAAGTGTCAAATAACAATTCCTTGTTTGTATTTATAACCAACTCAGTCATGGCAAACTGGAACTGGTTCACTGGTTAGTTTGGAATTGACATTTAAAAATGCTACCGCTGATACAAGAAAACAGTTACTTGACTTTAGATTCGACTACTCCATAGGATCAAAATTATTATATTTTAAAGCCGGCTTTTCCATAACTTACCAACTATCATTTATAATATAAGCCAATATGGAAGCTAATTATTTTCTCCTATTAAAAGTCTCATACAAATAGTAAAAACGACCAAAATTTAGTTTGAACAAATTTACTACCGGTTAATATATTCTACAACGATATAATATATGTATTAGACGAATTTCCCTCGTAATCTTCTATGGAGGCAGTGATTTAATATGTTGCACAGGCTATTTGGAGGGTCTGTATAAAAAGTCAGGCAATAGGAGTGGATGAGTGAGGTTTGCGCGAAGTTCGCGTTATTATGAGTTGTCGCAGCCGACGACGGGGACGCCGTCCGCATCACAATTGCTCGCCTTGATGGATTGTGGAGAAACTATAAAAATGTTTATAAGAAATTACTTATGTGATGACTATGCTAAATAACAATAAGTTTGTGAATGCCTTTTACTTTTTGTATAATATTTAATTAAAATTTTGTTGTGTTTGTCGTGTTGACGTCGTTGTTGACATCCATGAACGTCAAATTGGTATAAGTGAATGAATTAATTATGATTAAATGCTTCTTTGCTTCTCTTTTTATGGTTCCCGTACCTTTTAAGAAAAAAAGAACCCTTATAAGATCACTTTCTGACTTACTGTCTGTCTGTCAGTCTGTAAAGAGCTTATATCTCAGGAACGCTTGGATAATTCGAGTTAAAATTCAAACTATATACTCAAATCTACGGCCCAATGATTTCCTGAAAAAAATCATATTTCTTAATTTTATATCGCAAAAAATGCGTATTTCGACACTATAAAAGGAATCAAAATTAATAGGATACTTCCGGTTGACCTAATTATAAAATATGGCAGCTAGTGTCTACAGGTAGTATTAGTTCAGAAAAAAATGAAAACTATACATTTGTGATAAAATCCTAAGCCCGAGACGTCCAAGTCTTATACGGAACCCTCGGTAGGCAAGCCCGGCTCGCCCTTGTCAATTTTTTTTGTGTCACTCAGTAGGGTAGGCAGAGGGAATCTACTATTAAGATTCTCTGTTTCCCATTTTTGTGCCGCGCTTTGTCACTACACCAGATCGAAGACAATGGACATAATAAACATTTTAATTCCTCAAGTGGAAGCGAATCCACAACAGAGTCACTCTTTGTGCCCTTGCGCCACGACTGGCCTCTATGTATCTAATTTACCAACATATTTATAAAATGTGAACTTGTCTTTAGTCATAAGGTTGTATATTTTATTTAGCCCAATCGACAACTAAATATGTATAATTAAATATCAAAAGAATATTAAATAAAAAAAATAATGAAAAAAAAATATTGAAGCTAATGACAATTTCATCTCTATTGCTTGCATGTAAATGCGGAAAGCTATTTTTATTACAGGCATTATTAAATTGAGTCCGTGTTGTACATCGCCGAGCAATTTTAATATCGTTAGGAGTTATGTGGACGGTGCACATATTTGTGGAAGTGTAACTATTTAAAATATAAATTCTCTACATGGTCTTGAAGGATTTTAATATATAATAGACTCATTATAGTAGAGTATAATAGAAAGTATATAATAGAATATAACAGTAAAGTTTTTTTTACTTTTATTAAATTAAATCAGCTTCACGCTGTATCCCGCACAAATCAGGGTAGGCAGAGGGACTCTAATGTTAAGACACTCCGACACTCCTCCCCACTTACCGCCTAGTTTTGGAGACATTGCGTGTTGAGTGGTGGAGCTCAACGCCATGTTTTGCCTCGACACTAGAGCGAAGAAATGATTATATGAATGTAAATAAATATTTCATTTTCTCGAGTGGGGATCGAACCCACAACCAGTCCAACAGTTTTACAGTCACACTTTGTGCTTCTGCGCCACGACTGGCTTCTTTTTTTACTTTTATGTGACATATTATTTTTTAAGTTTTAATAGAAGTAGCGGTAAAATATATATGATAATGGAATTTGGGCAAAATTCTTCGTCGTCTATTATGTATGTAACTAATCTAAATACGCTGTAGACAAAAATATAGTTTTTTAAACATTTATAGGTGTTCAAGTTTCAGAACAATTCCCAAAAGATAAAAAATTTACAATTTTTAGTAAGTAATGTATGGAATAACGAATAAAGAAAAAAAAGCATAATATCCCAAATTCTGTTTTCATTTGAATATTTCATGTTTATCACCGTTAGTGGCACACAGGCACAAGCGCATAGCTGTATAAGCGACAGTTGTGGGTTTGATTTTATCTCCTTAGAGGAAACTAATATTGAATATTTTAATTTCTTTTGCTCTGGCAACAAGACAAGCCGTGGTGAAAAATGGAGAACCAAATGTCTTAACAATAGGTTCCCTCTTATTACCCTGCTACAGCGAAAAATGGAAAATAAATATCGCCTACTGTATAATCGGCTAAAACTTTGTTACAATAATTGGAAAAAAGCTAACGGAGAAAAAATCACAACGGCATATCTAAGCTGCCTTATTGAATGAGATTTGATGATTTACAAAGTATTGGTATATATATGATTTGCATTGTTGTTGGGTCAGATCGTGTTCTAATTTATGTGGAAAGTAGGTGAAGAATAATGAACACACTTGTTTTTTAATTTTCACTCTATACCATGTTTGATTTTGATGATTAATCATATTTATAAAATGTTATTTTAATATGATCATATGATAATTATAAACTTCTTAAATTGGAATAGGTAAATATAAGATACTTCTTATATATTATAGTAGCTGTTTTATTACAAAATATCTATAGTTTAAAGCTATATTTATATTATAACATTGTGATGTATATTTCACAATAATTTAAAAAAATATATATTTTTTGTTACATTCGTAATTTTATAAATATCTATATTAATTTTTTTTATAAATATCTATATAAATAATTGCTGCAACATATTAAAAAAAAATCATCATATAAATGTTACACCGGAGTTAATAATTTACTTCAAAAATTATTAACAACATGAAAACGAAATATATTCAAGAGAGAGATTTAGATTCAAAACATTAAATCTCGTTTTAACCATATCATGACTGACTTTTACATGTACTCGTAGCGTTCGCGTAGACTCGTAGAGGCCTACCCTCTACGTTCACTGTTCATAAGCTATTCGGAATCCTAACTTATGTATGGGGCTAAGTGGCGAAATTGTGGCTCGGCTCATAATTTCATTGTTTAAACCTGTCGTGAGAACTTTAACACTGAATATATAAGCTTGTGTAATGAGTTCTGAATACACGCCGTAATTATATCACTTTCAGTATGATTTTTGATTATGTGATATATATAGTTCTACAATATGGTCATTTTTTAGCTTTGTTCATGCTGTTTCCAATACATGGCAGGGTAGATAGACGATACCTAGTGCTAAGACACTTAGTTCTCCATTTTCCGGTGAATTCTGTAGGCATTGTTAGACTAAACACTAGCGGCAGAACTCAACGCCGCGCTTCTCCTCGAGCCTAGAGCGAAGAACTGAATATATTATAAATTACTAAATATATTATAAATTTCCTGGAATGGGAATCGACGCCAAAACCGGTTACAGCCTAGCCACACGCTTGTGCCCATGAGTCACGACTGGCCTTAAAGAAAATGGTCTTGTTTTGTTAATATATTTTTATGATAAAGTTCAATTATTTATTTAAGCTAATATTAAAATAATAATGTTGATTGTTCAATAGTAATTACTTTTAAATCAATATCTACATTTACATTTATATCTGAAAATTTTATACTCAGCTAGTACCGCGCCTTCAAAGTTACAAAATACACTACAGTATAATATGTCAAAACAAACAGTGTCAGGAATTTTATAATATTGACTTACTTTTTAATTATAGTTATAATGATGAGGGAAGAACCAGATTCACGTTCTTTCCCGCATAATAGAACAGGCAGAGAGAACCTAGTGTCAAGTCTTACCGTTTTTTGATAATTCAATAATTAAATATCCTATATAAAACACAACACGTACAATATACTCTTATATTCTGTATCGAAATGTCAAATTAAGTTTGAAACAAACCATTAGCTTAACTGGATAGGAGACCGTGTGGCGCAGGGTGGCTCAATTCACCCTCGAGGACTTGACCTAATTTTTTGCACTGCGTTTCAATGTACGCTAAGACTGGCTATGATTATGATCGGAAACACAATTAATTGATAATATCGTAAACAATGCTATTAAGGCAGTTGATTGATCGTACGTAATATTTTTATGTTACCAATATATTGAAACAATTTGTTAATAATCAGCTTCACGCTGTATCCCGCACACAGCGGAGTAGGCAGAGGGAACCTAGTGTTAAGACACTCTGTTCCTCACTTTCCGCTAAGTTCTGGAGGTATTGCGTATTGAGTGGCGGAACACAACGCCGCGCCTTGCCTCGACACCAGAGCGAAGAAATGAAAATATAAATGTAAATAAATATTTCTTTTTTTTAACATTTTTAAAGTGTTATTCCACACATAGGAAAGAAAAATATTTATTTAGAAAACGTATAAAAATTTGAACGCAGCGGGACTTGAACCCGCGCCTCCTGGTCGGTTTCCAGGAGGCGCGGGTTCGAGTCCCGCTGCCTTCAAATTTTTATACGTTTTCTAAATAAGTAAATATTTCTTTTCCTCGAGTGGGGATCGAACCCACAACCAGTCGATTTTACAGTCACACTTTATGCCCCTGCGCCACTACTGGCCTCAAACAAGATGTTTTTTTTTATTTTATTAATAAATATTTACATGAAACAAAACAACAATTAAGAAAGCTTTAAGTAAGTTTTCTTTCAATGTCTATTGTATCTAATTTTCCAATCTCCAATAATCGAATGTAATCTATTAATCAACAGTGCATATTGGTTTTTCTTTTCAATAAAGAATAACATCTTTTTTTGACTTGACAAGTAGCGGAAAACATAAAAAAATATAAAACATTATGAATGAGTTAGTAATGTAATCATTAATTAAATATTATATTATTTTCATTGCATAATATTCGGTGTTGAGTTCCGCCGCTAAAATGTAAAGTCTCCAGAATTTGGCGGATAGTGGAGAAGTGTCGTAATGGGAACGGAGTTCATCAGAACATTAGGTTTTCATGCTCCATCTGCCTACCTGGAAAATGGAGAATACCGTGAAAATGAAAAAAAATCCGAGTAGATCTAATCCACAACCACTGCGTATACCGACTGAACATATTATTTCCAAAGAAATATATTTCTTTAAGTCAATTAAATGTTTTCTGTGATATACATATGAATTTCATTTAACATATATGTTATTACGATACATTTTTATTCCTTAGTAACTGGTCCCCTAGTTCATGTTTAATTAATAAATAAATTGTTTTTCGTAAAAAGTGCAGTATATTATATTGACATACTTTTCTATTTTAGCGTCACGCTGTATTCCGCACACAGCAGCGTAGGTATAAGGAGCCTACCTATGGCTAAGACGCTTCATTCTCCATTTTCCACTGAACTCTGGAGACATTGTGTGTTAAGTTGTGGAACTCAACGCCGCACTTTGCCTTGATGCCAGAGCGAAGAAAGAAGAAATATCAAATATTTAATTTTCTCGAGGTGGGAATCCAACCCACAACCTGTCGCGTTTACAGACACACTTTTTCCCCTGCGCAAAACTGAATACTATAAAACCAATGCAATCTTTTTTATTATAACTAAAACTTTATTGAACTGTAGTCTACAAATAATAAAAATAATCGACCTACATATATTGTTTATTTCATTGAAAGCTTTTAAAAAATCAAGGTATATCTCAATGTATTCCATTCTAAGCACTACTCATTTAAACAAACTTCACTTTCCAATGTCTTTAAAATAACAAAAGTTCACGCTGTATCCCGCACACAGCAGAGCAGGCAAAGGAAACACAGCGTTAAGACACTCCGTTCCTAACTTTCCGCCGAAATTTTCGGGTCATTGCGTGTTGAGTGGCGGAACTCAACACCGGGCTTTTGCCGTGGAGCCAGACCAAAGAAATGAAAATATTATTAAATAGTAATTCCCTCGAATTGGGATCGAACCCATAACCGTCGCGTTACATTCACACTCTAATGCCCCTTCGCCACGATAGCCTCGTAAAATGATATCAGTACATGGGAAAAGTTCTCGTAGAGTAGGTGTCGCTGGGGCTGAATAGAGAGCGAGCGCATTGTATATCGACTCTACCTGTCGAAGAACCGGTCGCTATTTGTAACAATTTGTTCACGTTAAACTGTCACCCTTACCCGTTTGTTGACGATCAATTTACCTATTTCATTGAATTGAAATAGTCTTCATTTATAATGCAATCATGTTAACATTTTAAGCATGTAATTTTTTTGAGTTTCACGCTGTATCCCGCATATAGTAGAGAAGGCAGAAGGAACCTGGGAAACTAGTGTTAAGACACTCCGTTCCCATTAAGACTTTTTTGTTTTTCACTTTCCGCGGAATTATGGCGTTGTCTGTTGAGTTGCGGAATTCTATGCTGCAGTTTGCTTTATTTCATGAGCGAAGAAAAGAAAATAGTAAAATTTAATTTCCTCGATTGGGAATCGAACCTATATGTATATGATATAAATAAAAAATAAATATGCATTACTTACTTTTTACATGAGGCCAGTCGTGGCGCAGCGGCAAGAAGCGTGACTTTAAAACCGACTGGTTGTGGGTTCGATCCCCACTCGAGGAGATGAAATATTTACTTAAATTTATATTTCCATTTCTTCGCTATGGTATCAAGGCTAAGCGTGGCGTTGAGTTCTGCCACTGAACACGCAATGCCTCCAGAATTTGGCAGAAAGTGGGGAAAGGAGTGTCTTAACACTAGGTTCCCTCTGCCTATCCTGCTGTGTGCGGGATATAGCGTGAAGCAGATTTTTTTTTACTTTTTACATACTTAATTTATAATATACAAACACATTAACCTGTGTTCAACTAAATATGCTAACCAAAATGACGACAAGAACAATCATATATATTAACAGTACCTATTAATAATTAATAAAGTGCGGCTTTGATTGCAACTATAATTATTTAATTACTTGAAATGAAACAGCAATTTTCAAATTTATTTATCCAGTACATTTTCAATTAGCCACAACTTAGCCTCCATTACAGGATAAATAAATAATAGAGAGAAAAATAAAAAGTTGGAAGCTGTGTATATAAATTTTAAATGGCTTATCTGTTCCGGACGCAAGGCAGCGGGACGCGTGATCAGCTCGCGGGTACCCAGATAAGAGGATTACCGGTCTAACGCACCATAAGCTTCTGTTTATTCTGTTAATTTTATCTCTAATACTTAAACTTCATTTAAATTTACTTTAAGAAACTAGAAGTAAATTTTTATTTAATTTTTTTAATCGTTAAATTTCTATTTTCATTTTTTTTCTTTTTTATTAGCTTCACGCTGCATTCCGTATGTAGAAGGGTACGCAGAGGGAGCCTAGTGTTAGGACACTCCACTTCTCACTTTTCGCCAAAATTTGAGTGCATTGCGTATTGGGTGGCGGAACTCAACGCCGCGTTTCGTCTCATCACCAGAGCGAAAAGAACATAGTGTTAAGAGATTAACACTAGATTCTCTCTGCTTACCCTGCTGCATGCGCGATACAGCGTGAAGCTGATTTAATTTATTTTTTTTATATATATTTTTTCGGCGCAATCCCAAATTCCTTTGGATACAAATGACTTATAATTGTTTTTGTCCTAAAAGCTAACATAGCAAAGTAGCTCCAGGATGATTCATCCAGCGTGACGTCGCATTTCCCTATCTCGCCGTCCCTCATCCATCACTGATATCAAATGGTTATTATAGTTATGTGTCAAGTCATTTTACTGCCATCTTACTTAATTGATAATGTAAAAGGGACAACTATATATTATTGTGGGATTAGAGATTATATGTAATTCTCGGCGAAAAGTGGAGAACGGAGTGTTTTAACACTAAGCTCTTTCTGCCTACCCTGCTGTGTGCGGGATACAGCGTGAAGCTGATTAATTAATGTAATTCTTGTTTGATGATTTATTTTACCAGAATAAAGCAAGTTTTGGCCCAGGTTGTAATATTTAATATTTGTATATTTTTTAGGCCAGTCGTGGCGCAGAGGCACAAAGTGTGCCTGCAAAAGTGGCGACTGACTGGTTGTGGGTTCGATGCCCAGTCGAGGAGATGAAATATTTACTTAAATTTATATTTCCATTTCATCGCTCTGGTGTCGGGACAAATCGCGGCGTTGAGTTCTGCCACTCATCACGCAATGCCTCCAGAATTCGGCAGAAAGTGGGGAGCGCAGTGTCTTAACACTAGGTTCCCTCTGCCTACCCTGATGTGTGCGGGATACAGCGTGAAGCTAATTTAATTTAATTTTTTGTATAGTATAGTGTATAGATAAATAATAAACAGATATTTGTTAAGTTTGGCTCAAGACATTGACATGACCATTTTGGGTCATAAGTTATGGTTTTCCTTGTAAACCAATCACATTCTGAACGATGATTTGTTATATTATAAATATGACACGTCAACTAACAACATAAAAAAATATTTAGCATAAAGAATAACATGTATAAAATACACATTTAACATTTCTTTCTAAACTGTAGTACCCATGTGGATATATAAAATATTATTTTTTAAAAATATATTCAAATGAGAATCTATCTGTGCTGTACCCAGTAAACCATTTCTATTGTCTGTTCTTCTGCACAGATTGTGGTGCGCTAGATTTTAAACGCGTAGACAAAGAACTCATGATCGTTTTGTATAAATTCTTTATTGTTCAACACAAGCAAGGCTAAATTATGAACATAAAAGGAATTTTCATTTCTTTTGATAAACTCAAAGTGAAAAAAAATATATATATGAGATATTAAATATGTTGAACGCAGGTAGAAATGGATAATAATCTTTGCAAAGTTATTATTTTTATTTTTTCGTGTTTAATGTAATATAATCTCTTCTATTAGCATAATTTGTTAGGTCGTTAGAAGCCATCGTGCGCAGTTCGACTCCCCCTCTGGAAAATACAATTTTTATATCCCCGTTGATAACGAGGCAAACCACGGCGTTTAGTTCCGCCACACATCAAGCAATGTCTTAAGAATTTGGCGTAAAGTGGTGAACGGAAGTGTCTTAATGGACAGGGTAGGCAGTTCTATATGACATGGGATACAGCGTGAAAATAAAAAAAAATAATATTCCTTCCTTCCTTTCTTTAATTCTGGAGGCATTGCGTGTTGAGTGGCAGTACTTAACGCCGCGCTTTGCCTCGACACCAGAGCGAAGAAATGGAAATATAAATTTAAATAAATATTTCATCTCCTCGATTGGGGATCTCACCCACAACCAGTCGGTTTTACAGTCACGCTTTGTGCCACTGCGCCACGACTGGCCTTTAAAATAATAATTGTAATTTTAATATAGGTAGGTACTAAGCTAGTAATATTCTCAGCAAAATTGCTTAACCGTAAAATTTACAAAATTTGTTTGTGCTGCATGTTAGCTGTTTATGTTTCGAATTCAAGAATTCGGAATGGTGTCTTAACACTATGTTATATTTTTATAACACTATGTTATAATTTATTATGAAGAATCTTTTACATTGCCAATTGCAATAAGCTATATCAATCAGATGATAACAAAGTAACATCGGTGGTGTATAGGAAATAAAATTTGATATAATGGTGGGACAGGAAATAACGTAAACGACGCATTTCCATTGGATGATTATATTATTTTTCAACTTCACTCTGTATTCCAAAAGTAGCAGAGTTGTAAGAGGGAACCTAGTGTTAAGGTTATCCGTTCCCCACATTCAATGTTTTTTTTAAGGTATTTCGTGTTGAAAGGCGGAACTCAATGCTGCGCTGTGCTTTGTTACCAGACGAAGAAATTAAAATACGAATAAATAATAATGCATTCCCCCGAGAGGGCTCGAACCTAAAATCGTCGCGTGTTTACTGTCACACGATCGTACCACTGCGCCACGACGTACATATTATATTTTTATTTCCCTGCCCTTGTAAGGGTAGCGCGGCGTTGGCTTTAGCCAGTCAACTAAGTTCTACAAGAGTATGCCCAACTCGTTATAAGGTAAAATAAGACGCTGATGTCGACTTGACTATTACATTTCTAATATAATACAATCATTAATAATCATTAAATATTAAATGAAATGTTTAGGAAAATATAAAATATTTCAAAATTTTTAAGAGTTTTCCTAAGGAGTTAAACAGAGATTTTAAGAAGCTCGCTCAAGTGGCTTTTTAATTTATATGTTATTTAAAATTTTATGTTATAATTTTCCATTTAATTTATTTTTAATACAGGAAAAGTACGCTCTGATTACTGCTTATGTATGGCAAAGTTTATAAAATATTATAAGAATAAGTAGAAAATCCTTAAACCCAGCGTTTTAGAAAAGCAGAAATAAAAGGGTTCACAAAAGTGATCTAAAACAATTCCTTTTTTATTTTACTACTTTAAAGAACAATAGTCTCAATCTCAAGCGGCTTGACCTTACTGTGAGAGAAATTAAACGCTACGGGCAAACAGCTTTTTGTATTTTTATATACAATTTATAATTTTTTACACTACTTTTCTCATATGACCTACATAAAAATGTGTAGAAATCTATAAGAAATAGGTTCAGTGAGGTATTCATGGGCTAAGAAACATTATATATAACATATATTTAGAAAAGATAATAAACTAATGATGTACTACAAGATTGATTTAGTATTAAGAAAAGATCTTGTTAACCTTATACAAAATATGCATATTTATATCTAAATACTAAAGATGTTCCGTAGTGATTGTATAAAAAAGAAAGAAAAAATTAGCTTCGTAGTCAGAGGGAACCTAGTGTTAAGACACTCCGTTCCCCATTTTCAAATTTCAAGCAATGCGTGTTGAGTGGCACAACTCAACGCCAGGCTTAGCCTCGACACCAGACATGAAAATTAAATTTAAGTAAATATTTCATCTCCTCGAGAGGGGATCGAACCCACAACCAATCGGTTTTACAGTCACACTTCGTACCGCTGCGCCACGACTGGCCTCATAGTCCAGATGATGAAAAAAAAGAAAAAAATATATATTAATAACTTTTCTGTGTCCAACACATACATAACACAGAAAAACTTAAAATCTTTTCTGTGTCCAACAAAATTTATATCCGATCATACACGAAATTATCCGTTGTCATAATTACTAGAAGCACGTGTCAATGGGCTATAAGATAAAGGAATGGTCATAAAGTGGACATTGTATTGGCTATTACGGTTATAGAAGACGCTAATTGAAATATCTCGTGTGCTCTCTTCATCTGGACTATGATTTTATTCGGATGTCATTATTTCTTTATTAGTTTCCGTATTATAAATATAAAAATATAATAATTGAGGCCAGTCATGGCGCAAGGGGCACAAAGTGTGACTGCAAACGCGACTGGTTGTAAATTCGATTCTCGTTCGAGTAAATTAAATATTTATTTAAATTTATATTTCCATTTCCTCGCTCCGGTTGCGAGGTAAAGAGCGGTGTTGAGTTCCACCCCTCAACACGTAATGCCTCCAGAACTAGGCGGAAAATGTGTCTTATCACTAGGTTCCCTTTGCCTACCTTGCTATATGCGGGATACAGCGTGAAGTTGATTTATTTTCACATCATAAATAATCCACTTGCTTGTTTCTGTTATTAAACAAATTGATTGATTCTAATTATCTTACAACTAGCTATAAAAATGATTTTGATTTGGATTTAATTTGCATATGTTGAACTTTACTTGCAATCAGGTGACCCATACGCTCATTTGCCTAGTCTTTCTCATAAAAAAACTTAAGCTGCAATCTAAACAAAATACTTGAAAGCTAGGATGTGTTTTAAAAAAACTGTTATTAATCTTTATGTCAATAAAAATTCAATCGTTTTCCTTTAAAGAGTTTTTGGGTGTCAGTAGCAGATTCTATTTGCGTACATTGCTTACAAATCAATTTTTTAAAACGACAATTTGTTTGTTTGACAGTAGTTAGTAAACTGAATTAATATTTTGTTTTACAGGAGACCTACCGACGGTGGGCGTGTAGTACAATGGTGCCTCTTTGGGTGGAGGAAGGTGCGGACGAGGGAGACGAGGGCGGGCGGTCGCGGCGAGCGCCCGCCGAGCACACGGCGCGGTGGCACGCGCGACACTTGGAGCGCGTGGGCCACCTGGACCGGCGGCGCGGCGGTGGCGTCGTGGGCCGCTGGGTCCGTGCCGCTGCCGCAGGTCCAGGTCGGCCCATTGTACGCCTCAAGCCATGCCTTTCGGTCTGCCAGCTCGTCGAGCAACACTGCCCCTACTTCCTGCCGGCGGACCGCGCTCCCGCATACCCTACACAGTACGCCGGCGAGCCCACCTTCTTATGCCTCGGTCAGTAAAAAATATTTAAAAAAATAGAAAATTAAACTATAGAGATATGTGCAAAAAAAAGTAATATTCTATAGTAATAATATGTTAAAAGTGTTTTTATAACATATTTACTGTATATAATTCTTGGCAAGTCCATATATGTATCTACATGGCAATACAGTCGACGATGTTGGCGTATTAGGCTCGATTAGCCGCCGCAGCTTGGCCTTCGTTCAAAACGAGAGCTCGAAACAAACGCCACCTTCTGTAAGCTGCACCCGCTTTTGTTTCCTTTACACGTCACTTTGACCAATTGTTGCTTCTACGTCTCTCGTTAAGCTCTCCATTGTTATACTGTTCGTTTTTTCAGCAACTTACTTCACTATTTTTTTCTTTAGATTATTAAGTTATACACGATATATCCATATCTATATTTATGTAAGAATATTTTCTATATTTTTATGGAATGCGAACATCACCTAGTTCTTAGCGCAAACCTGGTGATTTTCAGACCCTCGCATACCAGAGACGGGTGCACAGGCGAACAAATCCAACTACGGCGCCGACGACTGCTGCTACTGGTACTGCGAGGGCCGGCTGTGCTACCGCTGCGAGTCGCGGCTGAGCGAGCCGCCGCGGCCCGAGGCGGAGCGCTGCT
>DWQW01006684.1:0-15956 GCA_018249695.1 Heliconius erato demophoon | reverse complement strand
GTTTTTAATTTTTTTTTTGTCATTGTAACTCAACGCTATGCTTTAACTTGTTACCGGATTGAGGAAATGAAAATAATTCATTTCTTTAAATAAGAATCGATCCTACTAGTCACAACACGCAAAATTTAAAAAACTCAGCGGAAAGTGAGCCAAACGTGTCTTACCACTAGGTTCCCGCTGCTTAACCTGTTATATGCGGGATACAGCTTGAAGCTAAAGAAAATCTCAGCTTCACGCTGTATCCCGCACACTGCAGGGTAGGCAGAGGAAACCTGGTGGTAAGACACTCTGCTCTCCACTTTCTGCTGAATTCTGGAGACATTGCGTGTTGAGTGGCAGAACTCAACGCCGCGCTTAACCTCGACACCAGAGCGTAGAAATGGAAATATAAATTTAAGTAGATATAAAGAAAATAAAAAAGAAGAAAATCTCAATTTAATTATATTCAACTCTTACTCCATTTTAGAGTAAGAATGACCCAAGGACCCCTGCGCCCTATTCATTCCAGCCGGAATCGAGAAAGGAACCCACTTTTTATATTAAAAATGATTTTCCTTCCCGAGTCCGGCTGGATATCCTCGAGATATTAATCGAACCTATAATCATCTAATACCAGTCAGATGCTTACCGATTGCGTAAGGGTGGCGTTTATTGCGTTTATTTTATAATTTTTATATATTCTGCTCATGCACTAACTTTCTATTTAATTCCTCAGGTACTCTTAGGTTTTTTATGCAACGACATAACTTAAGTAAAATTCCTATGAGATTATTAAATTACTATTTAAAACTTACATCACAATATAACACGATAATAATTCTTGACGTGATTTTTAATATCTCTGATAAAGAATAGAATTAGTCAGTTATATTAGCAGTAGTATATTTATTTTTATTTTTCTTTTCTTTTGAAAGAAACTTATTCGAAATTAACTTTTTCAAGAAGAAGTTTTAAATATCGTGTGGTCTACCACAGTTCTAACTCGATGCTGCATTTTTAATTGTATTAAATTAAAATATATATATATACATATTATATTCATAAGATTGGTACATTTGACCTGTGATGATGTGTACTAATAAAAGTGATTCAACACTGACAATATTGAAGAAACATTTACAAACACGAGGCCATCGTAGCGCAGTGGCACAAGCGTGTGACTGTAAAAGTGGATTCGATCCCCACTCGGGTGAATATAATATTATTTATGAATATTTTCATTTCTTCGCCCTGACAAGGCAAAGCCCGGCGTTGAGTTTCGCTACTCAACATGTAATGCCTCAAAAATTCTGCTTAACGTAGGGAACGGAGTGTCTTAACACTAGGTTGCCTCTGCCTATCCTGCTTTGATAAAATTATAAACACTTCTTTTAAAGGCCCTAAGTAACATTCAAAATAAATTATATGATGATGTAAATTATATACGGTTATGATACACACAAAACTTAAAAAGTATTTTTTTAATAATACAACTACAACAAGTTAGGTACTTGTTATAAATCGGAAGGTTATATCACTCTCGTAAACGTATGCTGGAAATGATTCAGTTTAATTGCATTCATTATATGAAAGCGTGGCCTTACATTGTATCCTTTAGTTTCTTTCCGAAGTCGATGCTGGGCAAATGAAATTTAAAACTAAAAATTTTATATCACTCGGGAAACAGGCCTATAGAAACAACAGACGTCTTAAGGCCAATTTTAATGATAAAAAATTGAATTTAAGGATGTAAAAAAACCGATACCAGTCGTAGCCCAGCGGCAGGAAGTGTGACTGTAAAACCGACTGGTTGTGGGTTCGATCTCCACTCGAGGAGATGAAATATTTACTTAAATTTATTTTTCCATTTTCTTCGCTCTGGTGTCGAGGTTAAGCGCGGCATTGAGTTCTGCCACTCAACACGCAATGCCTCCAGAATTCGGTAGAAAGTGGGGAACGGAGTATCTTAACACTAGGTTCCCTCTGCCTACCCTGCTGTGTGCGGGATACAGCGTTAAGCTAATTTAATTTTATTTTTTTTTTAAAACTATCATAGCATTCAGAGGATCCTTTTTAATTTTGATTTTTAATTATAAAACTTGTTAGACATTTATAGATTTTTAACTTTTTTCATTTTTTGTTACCACAGCTACCATTTTAATAATAAAATTCTATTGAACTTAGCTCCCATTTGCAGGTATAATTTACATCGATTTTAATATTAGTTAAAATATTGGTTGATGTAAGCAAAATTCTTTATAAAAATGTCGATTAAAATTAACTTACTAAAACATATATTAGTTTTACATTTTTAACTTTACATACCAAGTCTTTTTTTTAATTGTTTTTCAATAGTCTATGTTATTATGTATCGACTATTATTTGTCTCTCTTTACATAACGAGTTCTTCGAAAATGACTTAACGCCTATATTGAAACTGGAACGAAATTATAAACACCTTTTTTTACAGTTCAAGCCATGTTAGAATTTCTTTAACGTCACCGCATTGAGTTATTCAATATCAGAATGAAAGTAATTCTGTTCAATCGAAACGATAATACACTAAAATAGTTAAATAATAGTTAAATAGAGGCCAGTCGTGGCGCAGTGGCACAAAGTGTGACTGTAAAACCGATTGATTGTGGGTTCGATCACCACTCTAGGAGATGAAATATTTACTTATATTTATATTTCCATTCCTGCGCTCTGGTATCGAGGCAAAGCGCGGCGTTGAGTTCTGCCACTCAACACGCAATGCCTCCAGAATTCGGCAGAAAGTGGAGAATAGAGTGTCTTAGCACTTGATTCCCTCAGCCCACCCTGCTTTGTGAGGGATAAAGCGTGAAGCTGATTTCATTTATTTACTAAAATAGTTGTTATTTTTCAAAAGTTTCTATATTTTCTATCAAACATGGTGAGTTTTAAATCAGTTTCGCCAAAGAGGGAGAAAAGGAAAAAAAACATTTTTCATACAGTACAGTCTGTTCTATTTTCAATTTACCTAATTATTATCATTATTTAATTTAATTATCATTATTTTAGTCCTATTAATATAATATAGTAAATCATTTTCGCTGTACTATTACAAAAAATATGAGAATACAGGCATAATATTATAATTTTATTATCTCTTATGCAAGTATGTGCTTATAAAAGGAAAAGGCCACGCAAGCGAAAAAAATGGAAATATTAAATAAATATTTCATTTCCTCGATCGGGAAACGAACCCACAACCAATTGCATTTACAATCACAATTTACATCGCTGCGCCACGACTGGCCTCTTAATAATGAACTTAATTTCATATAACATGGAAGACACTTAAGAGCTAAAACACTAAAACACTTGAGGCCGTCGTGGCCAAGGGGCACAAGAGTGTGACAGTAACGCGACGGTTGTGGGTTCGATCCTCACTCGAGGATAAGAAATATATATTTAAATTTATATTTCTATTTTGTCGCTCTGGTGTCGAGGCCAAGAGCGTTGAGTTCCGCCACTCAAAACGCCATGTCTCCAAAATGGCGGAAAGTGGGGAACGGAGTGTCTTAACACTAGGTTCCCTCTGCCTACCCTGCTGTGTGCGGGATACAGCGTGAAGCTGATTTTATAAAACACTTAAAAAATCCACACGAAAATAACTACTAAAAAAAAATTCTTAAAAAGAAACAGTGAAAGTAACTCAAGGTCAAACGAGTAGAAGTTCACATCAACACCCATTCATTATGAAACCGCTTTATAAGAATGTATATGTCAAAATAACATTCGCATAAAGATCATATTATTTTAACACCGGCAATAGCGATTGGTGTTGTAGTAAATTTTAACCGACTGTGACGGCACATAGAGTGGTATTGTTGAATATGTGTTTTTAATTTATTCTGTGTATTTTTTTTTGCCAGAATATGTGTATGAAAATATTGGAATTATATTTTAGGAGATTTAAAATTTTACTATATATTAAATGAGGTCAGCTTCACGCTGTATCCCGCATACAGTAAGGTAGAAGGAACCTAGTACTAAGACATTGCGTCACGTCTGCGACTGCGACACATTCCACCGTATTTATATCTCTTTCTAATTGAGGCATTAGGCGTTTCTTGGCGGGACTAAACTTCAGACTTTGGCTTTGGTGCCAGAGCGAAGAAATTTAAATATTAATAAATAATAATTAATTCCCCAGAGTGGGGATCGAACCTATAACCGACGATTTACGGACGCACCTTCGTGGGCCTTAAAAAATATACCTTTTAATGCTTTCATTAGGATAGGAGGATCCATAAAAAAATATATTTTTCGATATAAGCCACAATCTACTTACTTATTGAATACAATACAAAAATAGTTGATACTATTGGTCACATTTGTTGAACAGTTCCGCGTCAAAGAAAAACTCCTTATATAATTTTAGTTTCATTCAATCATTATTTTGTTCTTCTCGTGGTTCTTTTATGTTCCGATAGTATTTTTGTTGACCTAGTTAGTTAATTGAGCAGTGTCAGTACTGTGTAAGTCATATCTTGCATATTGTTTTGGATAGTCAATAAATATTTCTCATTTCTCAAAAAGAAATATTTGAAAAATGTTACTTTTTTTTCTGTTTCAAGTTCTATTGCATTTCGTTCATAGCAGGGTAGGCAGAGGGAACCTTGTGTTAAGACACTCCGTTCCCCATTTTCTGCCGAATTCTGGAGGTATTTCGTGCTGAGTGGAGAAATTTAATATGTATTTTTATAGCAGTTAGGGCTAAGAAATGAAAAATCCTCGAGTACAGATCGAACCCACAACCAGTTGCGTTTACAATCCCACTCTTGTGCTCTGCGCCACAACTGGCTTCAAGTTGAACAGAAAATGTTACACGAATCCCTCAAATGGCCTGCCTATTTATACATTTTCTATGGTTCATATTATGGTATTAATAATACATAGCGTACAAAGAAGCTGCTCTATTGATGGTACAGGTTAGTTTAGTTGAAGTTATTCTATTGAAGATTGATGTTCTTCGTTTTGCCAGTTTTTGTTGTTTAATATGCTTATCTTTAAAATGCTAAGCTTTAAAGAACAAGGAGTTCTGTAATAAACTGAACTGTTTTTTTTTCAGCTTTATTTTGTATTCCGCAGGTAGCAGGATAGGCAAAGGAAACCTAATGTTTAAATACGACTCAACCCACTTTCCGCCAAATTATGGAGCCATTTCTTGTTGAATTGTGGAACTCAACGCCGCGCTTTGCCTTGACACCAGAGCGAAATAATGAAAATAATAAATTTTTCACTTTCACGAGTGGGGATTGAACCTTCAACCTGTCGAGTTTACAGTCACTCGTTTTTGCCCCTGCGGCACCGGCTGGCTTCAAACTCTTTTGATATTTTATAATAAGTATTTTCCCAAAAAATACATTTTGAAGTGTGACAAGACATTTAAATATGCAAAGTATTAGGAACAAATAGTTGTTTATGATCAATTGTTTGGAAACGTAGCGTAACCTAACTTTACTACGGTAACAAATCGAACGTGAAAGATTATTTCTGTTGCAATCTAATAGAACTTAAAGTGCCTAACTGCTATACTGTAATGTCAGCTGCTTTATTTCATAGATAATTTAGGTCAATATGGAAAATTTATAAACCGTTCTCAAGTCTGAGATCGATTTGAGACGCCGTTTCCATTATATAAGTTATATATCTATGAATGAGAATGGCATCTCAAGTTCGATCTCAGACTTGAGAGCGATTTATAAATACCGGTCTTAGTGCGTCCTTATTCTGATTTAGTCATAGTTTGGTAAAAAAACCAAAAATGTGATTAATTACAGAAAACAATTAATAATTAATGTTACAACAAAATTTATTAGTAACGACTTCGTTGTTATAATTAGTTTAAATGAACTAATATTTTATTCTTAGTAATCATTTTTTATATTTTTTGTGTTAATTTAAAAAAAAAAAAAATTTAATTAAGATTTTCCTTTTTGTTTGTTCATTTCAATTACTCACCTATTTTTTCTAATATTAAGAATTTTATTTCTCCTACTTACATCTACTAATTATTGTTTTTCGACTTATTTTGATTATTTAAGCGTATATTTTCTCTATTAAAAATTGTTAATTTTATATATATATTTAATAAATGTTCATTCGTATATCAAGCGGGCGAAGCCGCGCGGGTCCGCTAGTAAATATTAAAAAATATATTTATTTGCATATAAAAAATGTACGTAAATTGAAATATCAAACTTCGTCATAGTCGCTTTATTTTTTTTAACTTCACGCTGTATTCTGAACATAAAAGAGTAAGTAAAGGGAACCTGGGAACCTAATGTTAAGACAATGTACACCATATTACCATCTCTATAGTCCACTATAGCTAAAACGACTAATAAAAATAAAATAATATATAAATTTATATATTTATTTTTCTTAAGTTTTAAATAGGATTCTGTGTAAATAAATATGTAAATGTTATGTAAATATGTATATAAATAGGATACTTAGTTCTGCACGTGTTGAGTTGCTCAAATATTAATAAACAAACATAGCTGCCAAATTAATCTATAAGATGTTTTGATGATAACATTTTTTCATAATCTTTTTGTATTGGAAGTATATTATATTTTTAATGGAAATAAATTAAATATTTTATATGTTTTTACCTTCAACAGAGGAAAACTAGTGTTACCTTTCTCCAAACGTAGTGTTAATACACTACGTTTGGAGAAAGTGACGGACCTCTACATTTTGTTTTGTTACCAGAGCGAGGAATTAAACACCATTTATTTCCCCCGAATGGAAATCAAACTTAAAACTGTCGCTTTTATAGTGAGATCTGGGGCCATGATCGCCAAGACGGTCCCATATATATATATATATATATATATATATATATATATATATATATATATATATATATATATATATATATATATATATATATATATATATATATATATGTGATTGTATTAACGTGGTCAGTCGTGGCACAAGTGTGCGACTGTACACATAGACGCGACTGGTTGTGGGTTCGATCCACATTCCAGGAAATGAAATACTTATTTAAATTTATATTTACATGTCTTCGCTCTGGTGTCGAGACTAAGCACGGTGTTGAGTTCTGCCACTCAACACGCAATGCCTCCAAAATTCGGCAGAAAGTGGGGAACGGAGTGTCTTAACACTAGGTTCCCTCTGCCTACTGATTTATTTATTTTATTTTAAGTAAGTATTTTGTAGCATTTTATATGAATCGTAATATAATAAAAATGAGCGTTTGTTATGGTCAGGCGCGGATCTACGAAGTGAAAGTGTCTTGAATGTTTCTTTATATCTAACAGAAATTGCCTTAGACGCCGTCATCGTACGTTAGTAGTACTTAAAAAATATACGGTTTTTTCTTTGTGTATTTTGTATGTATAATAAATATTTGTTTTTTTTTTATTATAATAGCTGTCTGATAATATAGAGCTCAATCAAATATTGGAAGAAAGTAAAAATAAACTATCCTTAATCGTTTGGTGGGGAATTGTTATTTTTTTTAGGCACATGGAGGGAGTATAGTATTAAGATACTCTACTTATCACTTTCCGCCGAAATTTCGAGACGTTGCGCGTTGAGTTCCGGAACTCAACGCCGGGCTTTTGCTTTGACACTAGAGAGAAGAAATTCAAATACTACATATTTCTTTTTCTCGCGTTTACAGCCACATGCTTGTGCCACTGCGCCACGATTGCCTCAATGGGGACTTGTATTAATTAGATAAGCTTATTTTTAAGAGAAATTGCTCTTAAAAATAAACTTATCATATGTTGTTCATAAGATATGATATTGTATATTTATATATGGTATATCTTACCTGTAAGGCAAACGGTGACGTCCCGTTGTCTTATTTTTTTTTAAATGCCGGGGCTGGTAATGATCCGATCGAGTCTGCCCATGCGTGTTGCCATTGCTGGCAACGTGACTCCACACCACAGGTACTTTAGTCGCCCTTTACGACACCACCAGTACCAGAATGATCCTATTCTAGGCCGGGATCACACGGCACAAGAAATCTTAAAATTTATGTCCGAAAATTTAAGTTGAGACAACAATCAAATTCAACTTATTAAGTTAACTACCCTCGAATTTGAACTCGTGATCTTTGGTTGCAAGGAAGAAAAGCTGTAACTGTTACGTCAGACGTTGAAACTATGATTTAATGTTCTTACCTACTATTGCGCACTGTAGTACGTGTTATGTACTCATATAGTCAAGTTGCCATAAATAATAGAAAATCAAGGAATATTTTATTTAAAATCTTTTTTTTATTTAAATCAGTTGGGAAGTAAATAGTATTTGTGTTTATTTTGATTCATTCATGCGTTTTGTAATATTTTTTTTGTTTGTTATTATTACTATAATATTAGCTAAACACATTTTTGGGCATTATATTAAAGGATAATAAATCTTACAGTGATGTTTTGTTTCGTATTGTTTTCATAGTTTATACTGATAACATTCCGATGAACCTGGATCTCCTTATGCAGCTTCACGCTGTATCCCGCATTTAGCAGAGTAGGCAGAGGGAGCCTCCGCTCCTAATTCTCCGTCGAAATCTGGAGGCATTGCGTGTGGAGTGGTGGAACTCAATGCCGCGCTTTACCTCGACAACAGAGCTAAGAAATTAAAAAATATTATATATTTGATTTCCTCGAGTGGAAATCGAACCCACACGCTTGTGCCCCTACGCTTCTGCATCTGGCCTGGTCAAGATGAACCTATTATGACGTTTAAATATATGAAATAATGCGTTATTATATCGTTTTAGCAAACTCACTTAAACCTATTGCTTCCGAGGTACTGACCCCAGTCCCCCAGTCGGTTCAGACAGCCTGACTTGCAAGTTCTATTGTAGTTAACTGGTACTTGTACTAGCATTACATGACTTTTAAATGTTATAGGATATTTTCCGCATTATGTAAACTATGAATGAATAACTTATTATTATTATATCATGACACACATTCTGCTGGAAATGTATGCTTAGAAGTGACCTATATTAAGATTACGAAAAAAATACGGATTTTAGCTTAGTACGCAGAAGGAGCCTAGTGTTCAGATATTCCGCTCTTTACTTTCCGCTGATTTCTGGAGGTATTAGAGGACATTTCTATGGCTTATATGCTTATAACCCGATTTCCAACGCGAGTGAAGGGAAACAATTAAGGATTACTTTGAACTCGCAAGAGTAAACTGTATACTTGTATTTTCACCAATAAGATGAAGAATGTAGGGCGGAAAGAACGAAGAAGAGTGAGCTCTCTCAGTTCTAAGGAGCGGAACGAAGTAATTACATAAATTAAAATTGTTTCTTTTCATTCCTTTAAAGAGGAACAGAGTATCTTGAGACTTAGTTCCCTTTGCGTACCCTGCTCTGTGCGGATTTCAGCGTGAAGCTGAGTTTTTTTTTACAATTTTTGTCTTTGGTGGAAATGTTTAGGTTTACATTTCCACTAAAAAAAAAATGTTCCTTCCCACCTTAGAAGTGCATAAGTAAAAAGTTTTTGAAATATAATAAAGGACGCAAAAAGCTCTATCTATTAGACTGTCAGTACATTAATGCTTCATGGTTGTTAGCATAGATGGCGCTGGTAGGCATTTGTGACAATTTCAATATCTTTATTATGAGTGTTGCACAATCATTTCAATAACTTTATAACATATTAACTAAATACACAGTTCACTTGTAAATTTTTATTGAATATATTATTTCTAAAAACCAATTTCTTTTAGTCATATCTTTGTAAATGACTTCACTCGATAAGGGTCGTATTAGTGCCAAACACTGATAATAGATGGCGTAACATAAGTGTACAAAATGTACACTGTGTAGTGTCTTACACGTATAGAGTATCTTTTTACTTGAGTATATTTTCTATCACATGTCGTTTTAATAAAAAAAAATTAATTATACTTTTATAATGTCACGGTATGCGAAATTTTGTTAAAGATTCAATCTGGACACTGGACGCATAGAAGCTGATTTAGATAATAGAAAATAAAATAACAAAATTAATTTTAAAAAACTCTTATAATAATTACAAATATGTACACTATTTACTATTACATACTATATTTACATTAACAGTCAGTATTTAGCAACAAACACCACAAATTTTACGTATATTAAAAATCCTAACCCACTTAACAACTAAGTTCTTAGGAATATTCTTGTACTCATAACTAGAATTAGTAATAAGTTTTACGCTTTGAGGTATTTTTGTAGTATTTTACTTCTATGAGATAAAGCAAGAATGCTTTTTTGCTCAGATGTTTAAGAATTCGAAATTAAAAACACAGCTACTGTAAACCTGAATAAGTTTTTAATTTCTAAAATAAGAGTAGAAACAGCATAGAGAGAAGAGTTATATTTCATTATTAAAATATTGAAACTTCTTTATTGATCGATGTCGATAAAGTTATTGTCAATGGTCTTCTGTGTTTATACTCAATGAGGATTTCAAAACTAACGACTAGAAACATTTGAGCTATATATTATAGATATGTATTATAGTTATTTGCCATTGCTAAATTTGTGCTAATTATATTAATAGATATCTCAAAACTCTATCACCTTTCAATGCCGCACTGCAGTTTTAATTTTTTAAAGTAAAGCCTCTCTGACTGAGAACATTTCAAAGATCTACGTTTTCTCCTCGGTTGCTTTGGTAACCACATGTCTTTTATTAAATCACTAGCTTTCTCAGCAATCATGATTACTGGTGCATTAATATTCCCATTAGTGACTGTAGGCATGATACTAGCATCTATCACGCGAAGACCTTCTACACCGTAAACTCTCAACTGAGGATCCACTACTGCCATAGGATCGCTCGAGGGTCCCATTTTTGCCGTGCAAGAAAGATGGTAAATAGTCATGGTGTATTGTCTTATAAAACAATCCCAGTACTCGTCAGTGTAAAGAGGTAAATGCTTACAATTTGGCACTGGCCTACTATTAAATTTAGCTCCTAATCGTTTCATTGCATTCGTTTCCGCGGTGGCAATAGCTGCTTTTACGCCTTCCCTCAATACGCCAACATCGTCAGGATGTGTTAAATAGTTGTGAATCATGATTGGATAGTCTAAAGGATTTTTTGATCTTAATTTGATAAATCCACGGCTTTTTGGCCGCAACATCATAGGAAATATACCATAAACATCTTTGTTCGTTAAATGACTAAATACTTCTTCGTAAAACTCGTCCGTAATACTATGGGCTCTTTTTACTTGTGTGCCTCCATCTGAAGGGATTGACGCTGACGTCATCATAAATTCTATATCTGGCCAATCTTCTGTTGCATTTGCATATTTCGTGTTAATAAATGAAACTACCTCTAATCCGATACTTGAAGTCAATGGCCCATCCTCTGTCACAGCGTAACGTAAAGCTGAGTTAATATTTACCAGTCTATTCATAACTAAACTTATAGGATAGTCAACTTCAAAAATGATACCACCAACAGCGATATGATCTTGCAAATTTCGTCCCACTCCAGGGGAATCATAGACAACATCGATTCCTACTTCCTCTAAATGTTTGGCTGGGCCGATTCCAGAAAGCATAAGTAGTTGAGGTGAACCGATTGCGCCTGCCGATAATATGACTTCACGCTTGGCATAGATTACTTGTTTTATACCATCTCTAAAAAATTCTACACCATAAGCTCTTTTATTCTCTCTGTCAATCAAGACCTTGGTGACATGAGAAAATAAAGATACATGTAGGTTTTGACGTAGCCTTACAGGTCGTAAGAATGCTTTCGCTGTAGAGCATCTTGTTCCTCTTCTCATAGTGAACTGATACCAAGCGAATCCAGTTTGTTGTGCTCCATTTACATCTAATATGTCATATCCCATTTCTTCTCCAGCTTGAAGAAATGCTGCTCCGATTGGCGTATTGTAAGGAGCGTCTTGGACTGTTAAGTAGCCTCCTAAAAAAAATATTATCAATATTTTAGTTATATGTTATCAATATTATAGTTCGAACCAAAAAATCTTAACAATAATATATTAAATGCATAAACAATATATTATTTTAACTTTATCCATTTTCTGCGTATACACACATATGTATAAGACTATTCTTATACAAAGAGAACTTGTGCTAACATGAGTACCTACTCTATTCTTCACTTTTTGGAAATACTGCACTTTATTTTATCAGAATAGGAAGATGAATAGTACCGAGTAGGTATTGAACTCTCAATGATTGCGAATGCAATTTGAATATCGCCTGCTACATCAGTAAAATTTGAATTAAAATAATAATAAATGTGTATAATTTTTTTGTCTTACCTACTGAATGATGTTTTTTATCCTTAGCTAAATAAGGATTCCGTTGGTCTTCTGATTTCATGAAGTATGGTAGGACATCTTTATAGCCCCACCCAGGGTTACCCAAAGATTCCCAATGGTTGAAGTCATTTTTATTTCCGCGGATATATAGCATTGTATTCAAAACCGAGGAACCTCCGAGAACTTTGCCTTTAGTCCAGCTGCATCGTTTATCTATCATAGCTTGGCAGGCAGAATCTTGAGGTTCGGTACTGAAATTTAAAATATTTGTTTAATAGTTTACGTGATTTTTCAGTTGGAGACAGGTACGATTATTTCTGGAGTTTAAATTTTACCAATATTAATGTTTTGATTATAGACGTCCCATCTGATCTAGAATGCAAAATAAGGACACATGTTGCTGCAGTTTTTCGTATCAAGCAAAATGTGAAATATAATAATAAAAAAATATTGTAGGAAATAATATATATATATAACTTTATATAATGTTTAAAATTCCTTGGCAGTTTTAATAAAAACTCTAAATCTTACCGGTACTTCCAATCAAGTTTGCTCTTATGGAGATATAGAGATAGCAATGGAACATCACTTATATCTGTTTCATGTCCGCCTGCTTCTAATAATAAAACTTTCCATCCTTCAATCTCAGAGAGTCTATTTGCTAAGACTGTTCCGGCTGAACCACCACCAATTATTATAAAATCGTATTCTTCTCTAAGATATTTTTGATTAAATGGTCGATTTTCTGGGTCCATTAAATCGTAATTGAAGTATGCCATAGCTGCCAACATTGCAGGAATAAAAGTAAGTTTGCTTATGCCCCCTATTGTTAGAGCCGCCTTCGCGGCAGCTGATACCGTCGTTAGTATACCCATGATGTTTCAGTGCATAGTTCTGAAAATGAAAAGATGTATTTTCAATTATAAAATTTGTTAGAACTAGAAATAAACGATTTCCATAAATTTATTTCTTTTATAAATAGAAAGTATAAGTTAAACGCAAAATATATTATGCATAAATGTTACTGCATTTATTTTTAAAATATCACTTCGTTGAAATGAAATTCTATAAGTATCTTAGTTCTATATGTAGACATTTAGTAAGCATGTCTTTACGTTTGTATGTATTTCTAACATGTTGTAGCGAATCTTACTATATAAAAATTTACGGGCTGCCAATTTTAACTTGTCGAAGTTACAATGCCTCCAGAATTCGGCAGAAAGTGGGGAACGGAGTGTCTTACACTAGGTTCTTTCTGCCTACCCTGCTTTGTGCGGGATACAGCGTGAAGCTGAAGTTACAAAGACTTCTAATCAAAAAATAATCTTACAAATGATCAAATATATGAAACGTAAAACATTATAGCATAATATTACAATGTGCAAACATAACGTTCTACGATTCAAAAGCGAAAATATGACAGCATTAGTAATCTCAACGATTTAGCCCAGTTACTTAAACAGTTCTGATAAAGATCGTGAAATACATTATCATTACATCGGAAGTACGTAATCATTATATAAGTACATATAGTCATTATTCTTCTAGTCCTTTCACACGTACCGACGGTAATATGTATACACATATATATATTTACTTAATGATATACGACTTTCTATGATTGGCAAAAAATATATTTAAATATCCATATTCTTAATCTCAATTATTTATTGCTGGTTTGGTAACAGATGAAATGGATTTGACTTCATCTGAAGGTTGTGGTTGGTGAAAGATTGTTGTCTTTAATTCTGCAATAATTTTATAATTTACTAGCGATGCCCGCGAAATCGAAAGGAAGGAATTCATGTTTTTATATATGTATGTACAAGCGACTCAAACGCGGCCTTACTCGCTTAAACTTATTTTGTGTTATAGCAAAAGGATATTTTTTTTTAATAAAAAGTATCTATCCTATGTCTTTTCTAATGCCTGTAAGAATATGTGTATAAAGTTTCATGATAATCTGTTGAGCATTTTTGGCGTGAAAGCATAACAAACAAACTTACATTCACATTTATATCTATATCTTGGAATGATGATGATTTATGAATATAATACAAAAACATAGAATATATGCATGAAGATACATGCACAAAGTAAAGATTAGTTATACACACCAGTATTGTTGTGTAGCTGAATAATCGATTTTATAGAATTCTTATGTTGATTTTTAAAAAGTTTTTCTTTGCGGTGATATTATTAAATATTAGACCTTAGATTGCCTTAAGCAAAAACACATTTTTTATGTAAGAAACTATACTACAACAGTGTTTGGTACTTATTTTATATAAGTTTTAAATATTATTAGTCTGGTTTAAAATTATTTATTACTCGTTTGTACAAAGCGCAGCGTTGAGTCCCGCTACTCAACATACAGTATCTCGAAAATTTGCGTGAAGATGCAAAAAATACCGGTCAAATTCAAGTAGGATTCGCATAGAAAGGGCTCCGAACTAATTTCAAGATTGTACGCCAACTGGACATACAATTTATAAAAAAATTACGAACTTAAATTTGCTTATTTCATATAAAATTAGTGCATACGTATATATAATTATATAATTATAAGCTTGTAATCTTTTTTTTTTTTCAATGAAATTTTCACTTTTTTGGATTTTTTTCTTTATATGTACTACAAGTTCTTATTTCTTGCAAATTTCATAATGACAGGTCCATGGGAAGTACCGTATAGATTTTGATCACGTGGCGAATTTCATACGAAATATAGCAAAAACAATGCATAATCCCTCGTACCTTTTGATTGCGTTGAACTTGATTTTTTCTTTGCTCCAAGGGATCGTATACCCAAATATTTGATATTAATTTTAGATTGATACCTCCACACATTCTCGAGATAAATACTTTTGTAGGACAAGGTGATAACAAAGTTAACCCATTAGGGTTCCGTTAATTGCTTTTGAGGTACGGAATCCTAAAAATTAGCTGTTTAGAGTCAATATATGGTCATATTACATACGCGTATTATGATATAGCATGAAATTGAAGCTCAGAAATTTAATAGTGATCGTGGCCTTGACACGCTACAATCCCGCGATATGTTACAACTTATAACTAGAATCGAAATTTCGCACGGTAAATGTACTCTTTATTTTGCAATATTACAAAAAAAAATTCTTGTTTGTGTTGCATATTAATTTATAATATGCGCAGGGGCACATATTGTGGCTGTAACCGGGACGGGTTGTGGGTTCGATTCTTACTTGAGGAAATGAAATATTTAATATTTTTATTTCTTCGCTCTAGTTTCTTGGCGGAACTCCGCCACATAATATGCATTGCTTCCAAAATTCGACGTAAAATGAGGAACGGAGTGTCTTAAAAGTAGATTACCTTTGCCTACTCCGCTGTGTGCCGGTATAAATTGATTAAAAATTTACATTTATATATATTGTAGACGAAAATTTATTTGAGTTTGTTTTTGTAGGTTTATTCTGTATTCTTCATGTAGGTATAGCACCTACAGTTGATAGAGGAAACCGAGTGTTAAGATACGCCGTTTCGCGTTTTTAATTTTTTTTTTGTCATTGTAACTCAACGCTATGCTTTAACTTGTTACCGGATTGAGGAAATGAAAATAATTCATTTCTTTAAATAAGAATCGATCCTACTAGTCACAACACGCAAAATTT
>DWQW01006683.1:0-15957 GCA_018249695.1 Heliconius erato demophoon | reverse complement strand
AATATGAATCGAAAAATATAATATTTTTTTGCTGTTCTTATATATTATAGTAAAAATAAGAACATTTTTATGAATATATTTGAATAAACTTTATATCTAAAATATTAATGTTTAATAGTATTAAATTAAATTAAATATTAAATTAATTAAATTTTAAATAAAAAAATATATTAAGCCTGTGGCAACACTATTTTCGATTAGGTACATGATGAAATTAAAGCTTATTCTATGTCATATGAAAAACCATCAAAATAATAACACTTAGCTTATTTAGTAGAAAATATGATATATTTTTTAAAATGTAAATGTATATTTCTATAGAAACAAAATAATAAATTATTACAAAATAAAATATAAGAAACTTCTATTAATAATATATTATTGACTTGAATCAAAAAAACATCGATTCTTATACCCTCGACTAGTGTTATCGATTTTAAATAGACGATTTTGTTGATGTCATTAATAAGGTGGGAAAATAATGACATAACGTTTACGTTATGTTGCCCTTACATAATACAATAAAATCTAAATTTCCAAAGTACAACAAAATATAAAAAATGAACAAAATATAAACAACTTAAAAATGATAAATAAATATATTGATGATAATAAATATATAATATTTAATTATATTATATAATTTAGTATAATAATTAAATAAAACGGCGATATGTTATCATATTTAGAGATACTTTATAATATTCTATCGTTGGCTTAGAGTCATAACCTAAACTAAATCCGTTATGTCGTTGCGCCTCTGCGCCACAACGACCCCAATTCGTTGGGTTGACAGATATATATTTCAAAAATGATTTTTTTTTGTTATAATTTCAGTAATTTTTGAAAAAATATAATAAAAACATACATTCAATTTTACAATAACATCAAAATATTTATTGGATATTGCTTATTTGTATTTACTTCTATATGATTAATTAAAAATGAGTGTTGAAAATTTGTGAAAGTCATTTCCAAGTTTTATGAAAAATCTTACTTAAATATTTTTTTGTGTAGTCAAAGGTGTCTAAATATTCACAAATTTCAATTTTTTATTATATTCTATTTTATTCTTCTATTATTATTATTTATTATACTAATAAAATAAGAATAACATAAATCTACTGTAACATGAATGATATTGATTAAGGAATGAACTAAATAAACCCTTCTTTTTTTAAGTACATATACTTAAAGCACTCAATTAAATAGTTTCCGTTTACAAAATAGGTTAATAATATTTTGAAAGTTATTTTTAAATTGCTTAATTAATTAAAGAAGTTCACTGGCCACAGAAAAAGAAAACAATAAATAAATATTTAAATAAAAGAAAGAAATATTTAAAAAAAACACGACTTAGTTATACTTTTAGTATCTTATATTACAACCAAATGTTGCTTAAGTTCAGGTACAGATTAAAAAATAAATTATAGATATGGCAAAGGAAGAATCTTGAATCTATTTTGAAGAACACTTGGGACATTTTAACATTTTTAAAGTGTTATTCCACACTTAGGAAAAGAATATTTTAATTTGTTTCTGTGACTTGAGACTTTTACGGTTAGCTATTTTCTAAACGCGAACGTGAACGTTCTTCTAGCCACAATAATGTAAAAATTAAAATAATAAAAAAATCACTTGACATTTCAACAAGTCAATTAATGCTATAAGGCGGAAACGTTATTTTAATCATTTATAACAATATAAAATAGAATACTGTAAAATTTAGTTTTGAGATATATCTAAATCTACATATCTTTATAATAACTATCCTCTTAAATATACAAAATTTAATAATTTTAAACAGCTTCACGTGTCTGTTTGCGTATAGTAAATCCTAAGGAATCCTAGTATTAAGACACTTCGTACTGGAGTGGCCATACTCGCTGTGTTTTGTCTTCCATGGCGGGATATATTAGAATAATTAAACTAAACTAAAAATCAGTCCCACGATTGGGGATCGAAGCCAAAGAAGGCAATACACAGTCACAACTGCTTTTTATAGTGTATCTATTCAAACTAACACTGAAAGTATTGTATTCATCTAGTAATATATTTTATCTATGCAATTAATATTATAGGATAGCTTTTGATTGTAAAACTATACAGGTTATGGATTCCACTCAGCGAATTATTTTAATTTCCTCAATCACCCAAGACAAAGCGTGGTGAATTCGAACGGAAAATGTAGAACAGAGAGTCTTAACACTAGGTACCCTCTGCTTACCCTGATATTCAAGGGACGAAACTAAAATATATATATTATGCAAAATTTACATTATTGTGGCCACATAAACTTAGACATTAGGCACAATCATCCAATGATTCCACGCCAAAACCGTTTCATTTCTTCCAAACAGCTCTCCCCCACAACTGATACATAATCTGATGCCTCTGCCACTCTATTCTCAATGACTTCCTTGTAAACTTTATATGTGTGAGTGACTGTTGGCATATTATCAGATATATCTGGCAAAGTAATATTGATTTCTGGCAAAGTGATATTTAGCTTTGGCAGGGTAATATTAGGCATAAGATTGGGTATCTTAGCTGAAAACTCGGTCAGGTCTATGTGAAAATCGGTAAAGTTTGGCATTGCAAGGTGTTCGTAGTTTTCGTAGGTGTAGTACGCTGAAAGTAATTTGTGCTTGTGAAGCTATTATGTCGTATTTTTATTGCTAAACTGTTACTTAATGGTTTTTTGTTATTAATTAATAAAATTAAATTCAATTACATATTAAATTCTTTTCAATAAATTATTAAAAATATAAAATTTGATCTTTATGGATTTTTTAAAATTTAAATACATTAATTATAGCATTTGATTTTTTTATCTTAAGTAACGGTTTTGGCAGTAAATATGGGATAAGAGAAGTAAAATATAGTTTATAAATAATAAATTTGCTACTTTCCGCGGAATTTTCGAGACATTGCGTGTTGAGTGGCGGAACTCAACGCTGCGGTTTGTTTTGTTGAAAATATTAAATATTTCATTTCTCGAGTGAGAGTCGAACCCACAGCCGTCGAAAAAATAAACAAATAATAATATTTCTATAAAAATATATACTTACAACCATAACCAAGAGCTGGCAAAATGAATAACAGCATCCAAGGCCACCAGCGTCTCCCACTTTCTTTTTCCTTGTACCGACTTGATAATTTCCCAGCCTTGCTCACTTTATTTGGTGATATCTTAAAATAAATAAGAAACATAAATTAACATATATATAATGCAATAGATAAACTGTAAAAATAAAAAAAAAAACGTACGCAAAGGAATCTAACATGAATTAAATATTGTTACAATAATGAACGTATAAATTAATTTGAAATCGTTATAATTGTAGATTTAAAGAATTTGCCAAATAAAAAAACCAGGCTTCTCTTTTATGCTTGCAATTCAGAAACCTAATATCAAAAAAACGCCATTCAACACTTACAGAATTAAACATAAATATATAACGAAATTTACTAACATTTTATTAACCAACTTCAAAAAAATATAGTTTTTATTTTGACCTGTATGTCCAATGTAACACTTTTCCAAGTAAATGTGCAAAATTTCTTAAGTATGTATAAGCATAAGAAGGCATGATCTTTCGTGATTTACATCAGGTAAATACCAATATGGGGACCAGTGTTCAAGTTTCATCAAAATCGTTTAAGTAGTTTCAGACATATATTCACGCATTTCTGGATGTAATTATGACCTGGATGCTTAATTTTTCTTTTAAGGCGACATTTAAAGGCGTATGTAAAGTTTTGTGAAGTAAGCAATTATCATTATATATATATGAAATAGCATTGAGGCCCAAAGTGTGACTGTAAAATGAACTAGTTGTGGGTTTGATCCCCACTCGAGGAAATAAAATATTTATTTACATTGAGTTCCATCACTCAACACGCCATGCCTCCAGGACTCGGCGGAAAGTGGGCAACATGGTGTCTTAACACTAGGTTCCCTCTGCTTACCCTGCTGTGTGCGGGATACGGCGTGAAGCTGATTTAATTTAATGTATATAGTATTATTAGTACTTACAGTTTCAGTAACAGTAGTGACTGTTGTGGTGACGATGGTCTTGATGACGGTGTATATCCAATAGAAGGGCGCGGCTGCTGCCGATGCTGTTCTCGATACTATTCCATCTGAAATAATAATTTAGATTTTTATTCATATTTTGATATACTTTAAACATTTCTAATAGACAGACTATATGCTATGTTAATAAATTAAAAATAATAAAAGAGAAGACTTAAGATTACATCATAACATCTACACTAAATTGTACATTTTGAAATTTAATATTATTAGATGAGAAAGAATCTGCTAAAAAATATAAACAATAGGTTTTTTTTAGTTATGTAAAAGTCAATTTAAATTTTAATTGTAAAAACTTTCTTATAATACTTAAATATAGTTTAAACTTTAAAATAGTTTTTTATTTCTCCTGAGTAATTTGCTTAATAGACTGTTAGCAGGGTGCAGGGTGTGCAATGCACACGGGCACCATCTTCCCTGAGACAGCTAAGAGCATCGTCTTGGACCATCATGGAACAACATTATAAGACAGAAGCGGCCAGGTTTTGTCAGACCTAGGGCGCGCCAGTCTCAGTCTAACAGAGCCACTATGACCTTATGATCTAATATTTTTTTAAAGTTTATTATGTCTTTAATAAAAAAAAACTGTAATTTATAATAAAAACGCTTTATCGTATTAGGGGTCAGATTAAAAATATACAGGATAATCAAAGAAACAAAGTTGTTAACAACATCTTTTGGCTAATTCGTTTTCGAGATAAGTTAAGAATTATATGTTTAAAAATATTATTGTATTTTCATACCAGACTAAACTTTTGTAAGCAAAAACAAATGTTATAGAAAAAGCAGATTAACGTTCTCTCCATATCAGAGAGAGCTGTCTCAAAACAATCCGTTCTCTAACTTTAGCCGTTTTTTTAAGACATTGCGTGCTGATTGGCGAAACTCAACGCTGTGCTTTCTCTTGTGACCAGAGCGAGGCAATGAAAATAATTCGTTCCCCCGAACGGGACTCGAGCCCACAATCGTCGCGTTTACAGTCAGACAGTGACCCATTACTCATGTAAAAAAACAGATATTATATTATCTGGATATCCAAACATTCATTAATCCAATGAAAGTTATATATTAATATAATATATCCTAAATGTCACAACAATCATATTGCACTAATTCTTAGTTTTCTTTTTAATCAACCTTTTATGTCTTAGCCAAGGCGTCGTTAAGGTTATAGTGTAGCAATGGGACGTCTATACGTAAATACGATGGTGGTGGGTTCGATCCCCAGAAGCAATTATAATATTTTTGACTTTTACGCAGAATCTCGAAACGGAATATCTTAACACTAGATTCTCTTTATCTAACGCGCCATATGTAAAAACTTAAATATAAATGTTACTCACTTTTAGCCGGTCTTCGGTCAGTATAAGGATATCTATGGGAGGGTCCCACAACTTTCCTATAAGCCGTGCTTGCACTGGTGGTGATTGTTGTTAGGATGGTGGCTATCAGCCTTGTGATCCACCACCGGTCGTCCGCTTTAGAATAGCCCTTGTGTAGATACGCGCCTTCGTCGTCCGAACTATCTATTGACTGAAAATTATAATTTTAATATTATTTTTATGTGAAATGTTTATAATATTCGGAATGCCGCAACATAGGTAGAGTTCCGTTTCATTCCTCTCTTGCACAAATTCCCGAAACACATTGGGTGTTGCGTGGCGGAACTTAAATATGAAATTATTTATTACCACGAGTCGAAATCGAATCCACACACGCATTGCCACTGCACCACGATAGCCTCTATATAAATAGTATTTGATGCATTTCAAAACAAACATAATTTTTATTTAGTTAATATGCGCCATAGAGGCGCAATGAGAGCGTTTCCTTGTAAGCGCTATGGTATTGGATTCTTTGCCGCTCGAGAGTATGAATAATTATTTAGAAAGAGAAGATCGGAGTGTTATACTAGGTTCTCGCTTAACCTGTATAGGAGTAAAGTTAATAACAAATGATAATATGTAATTATATTTGCATTAAATTGCTAAGAAAACCAGAAAAGTATTTAATTTGCAATAATAACAGTGAATAAGAGTTCTGGAGGCATTACGGGTTGACTGGCGAAGCTAAACGCTTTGCCTTGGTGTCAAGTCAAAGCGCGGCGTCAAGTTCCGTCACTCAACGCGCAATCCATCCAGAATTCGGTGTAAGATGGGTAACAGAGTATCTTAACATTAGGTTCCCTCTACAATGCTTTGAGATATAGCGTGAAGCTGTTTTTCCAGTTTTTTAACATTAGAATAGAAGTAGTTAAGTTCAACTTACAGTAATACGCCGTCTTATGGAACTAGTCTGCCACACACTGCTCATTGCCCTATCTGGTTCATCCACTTCGGGCAACATCCGCGCCTGGGACAACGGCCGCCTCGACATGTTGGGCATCGCCACGAGACCTGGAGCCAGCTCCACCCGGTCCCGGGAGAGGTGGGAGTATGTGTAGTCCGTTTTTGGATATTTACTGGAAGAGATGTTTTGTGTTGTTATATTTAAGGAATATAAATAATTATAGGTACTTGTTTATATGTTGTTAACTATATTTCATAATGTCTGTCAGTTTCGTGATGTGACCTATAACTTTTCTAGATAAATGGACTATATAACATTTTTTTTTCAAACCAATTAGCTTCTGAGATAAGCAGGTGCAACCAAATAGCTATATAATATTATATTAAGTAAACATATGACTGATTAAAAATAAGCTTTTACAAGATTTTTAGTGGTAAAAATTAAGCAATTTCTTAGGTACTTTAGAACGTATAGGACATTTATTTATTTTCGTTATTTTTTTTCATAAACAGACCAGAGGTTTTATCACCACGAAATCGTCTCATTATAATATAATTTACATATGAAACTGAAGGACTAATAGCAAACTTTAAATGTATAACAGGTATTTTATAACTCAATCTAAAAAAAAACGATTATTTTACATACATAAGTACCTAAAAATTATATATTTTACATTGCACTACAACTAAAAATTATAAAACATATCAAGAATCACTATCTAAGACTAGAAATAACATATTTCCGTATAAATATCCACCAGTTCTTCCCACAACAGCCAACCAGTGAAGGTTCACACGCCACAATTTAAACAAAGCCAACGTTATCACTGATCGAGAGATAATCTCTTTTCACTTGTTAGCAATACAGGCGAGAAAACAGAACTATAGTGGTAACCAACGCCGATCGTTTGACATTTGCTGCGCACGCGCAAATATAGATTTGTATGTATTTTCACCGACTGGACCACATGAAAAGTATTATGTTTTTTTTTCGTTTCTTTGTTATTTTAGCTGGTTGACGCGACAAATGTTAAATACTTATACATGTGACTGTACATTTCGTTCTCATTTGTTAATACAATAATGAATAAATGGTGACTCATTAAATAAACTTCTTGATAACATTGTAAAAATAGTGTTTTCGAATACAATATAGTCGATTTTCTTATTTAATTTTAAAACCTACCTTAGAACGACGACACCTTCGACGGTCACAACGTTCTCCATTATCAATATTTAATTTATATTTATATTAATTTATTAATTAATTATATTATTTAAATATGATATAAAAAGTCAAATAATTGTCACGAATTAGAAATAAAATTATTATTACATGCTTTGCTAATAAATTTTCTTCGGAATGTCACCACCAGAACGTTAAAATCAAACAGCCGGTTATTTTTGTATGACTACCCTCGTTTGTTAATTAAAATTTGCCACCAGAGCGAAGAAATGGAAATATAAATTTAAATAAATATATCATCTCCCCGATTAGGAATCGAACCCACAATCAGTCGATTTTACAGTCACACTTTGTGCCAATGCGCCACGACTGGCCTGAATTAAATAGTTTAACTATATTCCTTTTAAGCTAAATTGCATCGAATAATTTAATCTCTGATCTAAGTTTTCACCTGCAATATTAGATGACTATTAACTCCTGCATATAAACATTCCCTAATCAGATTTGAATTCACAACCATCATGGGCCATTACTCGTATTTCTTGTCAAATGTACATTGCGTGGATCCATTTCAACATAAGTAATTCACTTTTATTCTTTAAACAACATATGAAATTTAATATATTATGAGGTCGACGAGATCTACAAAACATATATAAATTGCATACTAAAGGAGCCTCGTTCGTGTTTAGAATTATTAGAATCTGTATACGGCTGTACAGTTAAGTTTAATGAACTAGTCTAGGTTACGGTTAGATCACAAAATCTATAAAAGCAAACTACAGACAACATTGATGCCTCGTGTACATTTCTTTTTTATTTTTGATGTCAAATAAAAAAGAACAAATCAGCTTCACGCTGTATCCCGTACACAGCAGAGTAGGCAGAGGGCACCTAGTGTTGAGACACTCCGTTTTCAACTTTCCTCCGAATTCGGGGGGCAGTGCTTGTTGGGTGGCGGAACTCAATGCCGCAATGTGTCTTGACACCAGAGTGAATGAAATATTTCATTACCTCGAGTAGGGATCGAACCCACAACCAGTTGCGTTTACAATCACACTTTGTGCCCCTAATTTCAAAATTATTACTCCACCCAGCATACGGAAAAAAAGGCAGAGAGATCTCTAGTCTTAAGACAATGTAAACAAAAAATAAAAAAAATACAATAACTTTAAAAGATATTCCATATATCTACATTAAAGTACAGAATTGGATATATTTTTCATATAAGGCTACGGGCCAACACGAATTTTAGCAACATTCCGTATTGACGTACGCGCACATGTCGTTCCGGTATCTTGACAAGGAGTTTTTGACCTAACTGTAAATTTCATTTAGATATTATAAAACTTAAAATGATCATATTTATCATTACATATATTACACATACATTTTTTTTCCAAAATTTAAACTTGTTTTTTATTTCTTAAGAAAATATTATCGGTTTTTTTAAATGTATTTCGGGCATTTTAAAGTAATAGTAGGTTTCTACATAGGAAACTTTAGAATGAAACAAATACATATATTAATATTTATTATAGTACATTCTTTTAGTTTGATAAGAAATGCATGGCAGCCGCCACTAATCAAACGATACGATAACTATATACAATAGCGACCTGTAGTGGAGTAATAAATTTACTATTTTACATATTATACTTTTTTAATAATTTAAAAGTTTAAATAATATTTTTAAAATATACAGAACCTTTAATATCTTAAGATTGACTTTTAGAAGACGGAATGATATTTTTGTCAGAAACTTTACATATGTCTAAGGGCAGATGTTTTAAATTGGTCTACATTCCAGTCTGTTTCATCATAATCATACAAAATATTGTAAAAATATTACAAAAACAGACCGTGTTTCATATAAAAAAGACAAAATAATTGAAATTATAAAAACACAAGAAAACGTATAACCAGCTATAACGATAAATTGTTAGTCGGAACAGTTGGAAACTGTTAATTAGTTAGTTTAAGTTCGTATACTTTATTTCGTTACGAGCCTTTAGCTGAGGCTTCGCCCGCCAATGTTAACCAAAACATATGTATGACGCACACCACACTTTTAGTGTCCGATGTAACTTTGACCACATTCACAGTGATTTACTTTGAAATGATTAATACGATTTACCCTGTGCCTCCATCGATAAATTAACTAAATGACGTCAAAAAAATAAATTTCAAATCAAATCAACAGTTCCTGAGATTCAACGTTCAACCAAACACATTCTTCCGTTTTATTATACTAGTATTGATAAATATTAAAATACAAATAAATAAATCAGCTTCACGCTGTATCCCGCACACAGCAGGGTAGACAGAGGGAACCTAGTGTTAAGATACTCCGTTCCCCACTTTCTGTCGGATTCTGAAGGCAATGCGTGTTGAGTGGCAGGACTTAACGCCGCGCTTTGCCTCGACACCAGAGCGAAGAAATGGAAATATAAATTTAAGTAAATATTTCACCGCCTCGAGTGGGGATCGGAACCAGTCGGTTTTACAGTCACACCTCGTGCCGCTGCGCCACGACTGGCCTCAATTTTATAAATATTATTTAGGTTAAGTTCCACCTATTCATAACTTCCAATCGGAATGTGGAATACCATTACGTCAGAAGAAAAGGGGATCGTATCCAAACACGGAATACAATTATAAATTAGATCGTGATAGAGCAACACGCTCACATCCATTAGGGTTCGCGCTGTGAACGAACTATGTAATTCTATATCAGGTGTTCCCAAACTTTTCTAGATCAAGGACTACTTTTATATCATTCCTGGTAGCAGGGCCCACTATGCATGTAGGTACAAAAAAATTAACTATGATAATTAAACAGAAACTTCCCCTCACCATCCTCAGTCATAAAATTATAATCGTTCGCGGACCATATTTAGGCTTCTGCGGACCACTGGTTGGGAACCAGTGTTCTATATCAATACCACCGTTTATTCAAATCAAGTGAAAATTATGTAACAGTATAGTATTGATATGTTGTTCCCTTTTACACAACATTTTTAATATAAATTGTAGGTTCTCTCAATAAGAAGTTTTAAGTTTACTTGTTATTCTTTTACTAGAAAAGTTTTTCTATTATCTCTTCAAATACACAGTAATTCATATATTTAATTCATAAAATGTTATGTCAAGTTTGAGAGGCGTTTGCGGGTGACCGTAACCTCAACGGTTGTGAGTTCGATTCTCACTTGAGCGAATGAATTATTGTCAGTTTTTCAACTCAGTTAAGAAATAAGACAAAGCGTGGAGCTGTGTCTCGAAAATTAGGCGGTGCTTAGAGAACGGAGTGTCCTAACACTGGGTTTTCTCTCCATACACCGATATAAACAGGATAGAGCGTCAAGCTAAATAATATTAAACTTTAAAAAGCTAAACATATAATCTCCACTCACTTCCAGTATTCCTCAGCCATTTTATACAGGCGGGACGGCAGGTGTTCGGTGGTCGGCTCCCGTTCTAGCAACACGCTGGCATCCGCCAGCGCCTGTTCCGCGAACGAGCTGTCTGTAGAGCACGCGCTGTACGCCGGACTGCTGAAACGGCTCGACCTGCTGTTACATTGTTAAATATATAATAATTGCGACGATTTTACATTTATTTTAAGACCGTTGTGGTATAGTGGAACAGTGTGTGAACAGTCAATCTCCATTTAGGGGAATGATCATATTTATTTTTATGGTTCCACCTCTGGTAGACAAACCGTGGTGGTGAGTTCCGCCAGTTCCGCAGTTCGCAGTCAGTGTCTCAACACTAGATTTTCAATGATATGAGGAGAAAAGAGTAAAAGTAGTCTGTTAACAGTTTCAACCGAATTTTCTACCTCAAAATTAAATTATTCCAGGCCGTGCAATTGTAAACGCGACGGTTGCGGATTTGATTTCCACTCGAGGAAATGAAATATTTAATATTTTAATTCTTCGCTCTGCTAACCAGACTAACCGTTGCGTTACGTTCGGTTTCTGCTCAACAAGCCCTTCCCTAAGAATTCAGCGGAAAGTTGCAACCGGACGTGCTGGGAAGGATAGGTTAACATATTTAAGTTTGCAAAATTCTACATTATATTTGCCAAATATAGTTTATTGGGATGTCAATTTCAGGTCAATAACAAATATATGTGTATTTCGGCATTGAATATTTTGAATACTAATATAAATGATTGTATTAAATTAGTACAACAGTATAAATTTTCTAAACATTATAAAAAAATCATGGCCAGGTGGCAAAAGCAGATCTCCAATCACAAGTTGTCAAACGAGATGCTTATTTCGGTACGTATGTCTATTATATGACAGAATTAAGAACGTCACACCATGTTTACATCTCGAGCTCATCTGTTCATTTTATATTTATCCACTTAATAAGTAAAACTATTCACACATAAGTACGTCACAGATTTGCAGCGAATGTTGGAAACGGGCCAACGTGATATACTAACGAGGCCAATGTGGCACAGTGGCAAAGCGTGTGGAAAACGCGATGGTTGCGTTGATAGCTTCGATTTCCACTTGGGGAAATTAATTATTTAATCATCTCTACGCTCTGGTGGCAAAAAAGCGCGGCGTTGTGTCGCGCTCATGACGCTTTGTCTGAATTTGATGGAGGTATGAAGAATATAGCATAAAGCTAGAAAATATTTATTTAATAATATATATATATATATATATATATATATATATATATATATATATATCTCTCTCTCGATTGGACTTTATTGCTGATAGTAGTATCAGCAATAAAGTGCAATCGAGATATATTCTTATACTACTCTTTCTAATATAGCGACCCGCTCGCGGCTTCTCCCGCTAGAACTATATGTATATTTACTAATATACATTATTTACGTGTTCTAATAACATTATCATTTTAAAGACTATCCATTAAAGAAAATTAAAGCTTCAATTTTATAATAAAATTATTTAATAGTAATATTGTGGAACCAAATACTTTATATTGATATAATTTTTTATTCATGAACCGATTTAAACCAAACAAACGTTAAGGGAAGTTTGCCAAAATACAATAGTGAAAATTGAAAAATCTTAGTTTTGGGTACTATAACATTGATAAATACCTCCAATAATCATTTTTTTAATTTTCGGGGCAAGTTTTGTTGTATGTAAAATTTCTGGGGTTGGCACCAGACTATTCTGGGGTGGACATGGCCCACTCGGCTCTACCCCTTCATACGCCCATTCCAATAATAGTTTCTCTCCTATATCTTCCATGTACAGACGCCGATCAGTTGCAATTTTATTATATATACATAGATAATACCGCACGAAGACTTCAATGCGTAGGTGTATAGGAAGCAAACAATACAATACGTGACATACTTGCTCAGTTAGAGACATAGATGGAATACTATAAAATGTAACTGGTTCATAATAATTTAACGATGTTTATCTTATTAAAAGATGTTTTTGTCATTTCATTAATATTTATATTTTGAAATGTCACTGCAGATATATTGTTATATTTCATAGCGTCACGCTATATTCCGCACATAACATGGTAAGCAGAGGGAACCTACCTGCGTGCTGAGTGACGGAACTCAACGCAGCGCTTTACCTCGGCACTAGAGCGAACAAATGAAAATATTAAATATATTATTTTCTCTACTAGGTATCGAACCCACAACCTGTCACTTTTACAGTCACACTTGTTGCCCCTGCGTTACGTCTGGCCTCAACACCTTATATATGTTTCATAGCATTTTAAAATATGTCATTTGACCCCATTCTATATTTAAAATTTAAAAAACATTATATCATTCAAATGAATCATTTATTTCGATGTAAAAATAAGGGAAAATATTAATAAAACGACCAATGGCCATATTCAGTACAGTAAGCAGAAAAAACAATATTCATTATAAAAAAAATATATTAATGCTATATAGAAAGAACTTTTAGCTATTTAGAACTTTTCAACACAATTCCAAGATTTGAATGACCAACGTACAGTACGGTCGACGAGTCGTGACCGCTCCGAAGTTAAGTTTACTGAATTTTAATTCATTGTTTAGTTAGCAACGTAAAGAATAAACAAAACTACGATAAATCATAAAATCAAATCTGCGCAGCCATCTACAACTTATAACTCTAAAACGACCATAACTCGTCGACCATACTATAATAAGCCGAAAATATGGAATTCCACCGCTCGTGTGTACATAACCGTTCATTCAGAACCAGTAACGTATAACGTTAGTCACTACAACTCATAAGTAGTAACGGTCAAGTTTAAAAGCGCGCCTTCAAATGTTTAAACATTTAATAAATGTTTACATATGGCCAACTGGTGGGAGGTGGCTAACATCTGCTGTTTAGTTTTCGTGACTTTAGGTACATTTACGAGCCTTTATTTGATGAAACTACTTTCAATTGTTTGTTTGTAAATTCACGCTGTATCCCGCACACAGCAGGTTAGGCAGAGGGTACCTAGTGTTAAGACACTCCGTTCCCCACTTTCTGCTGAATTCCAAAGGTATTGCTTGTTTAGTGGCAGAACTCAACGCCCCGCTTAACCTCGACACCAGAGCGAAGAAAATGGAAATACAAATTTAAGTAAATATTTCATCTCCTCAAGTAAAGATCGAACCCACAACCAGTCGGTTTTACAGTGACACTGCGTGCCGCTGCGCCACGACTGGCCTCAGCCCTCTGGCCTTGTTTGTTAGAAGGTTATCTTTATTAGCGTAAATATTTCCTGGGGGGGTGGGGAGCTCGGTTTGTCAATTTTTTCGGGGCAAATTGTTTGTAAGTAAAATTTTTGGGGTAGCCACGGACCAATTGACCTTCCCCCTCCTCTCTCCCTACGCCCATGGTTATCGCTATATATCTCTTAAGAGCTTTAACATATAAGCTGGGTATTAATTTTATGAATAAAACTGTAATAGATATTTTACTATGACATACATATAAACATAATTTATTCTCTTTTAATGTGATGATGTCTTTAATATTTATACATATACATTTTTAACACAATAATCTAGAAATAACCCAAGTCAGTTTTTCTACGTCTAGTAATATAACTAAGGTTAACGTTAGATATGATGTTATCATTTTTTGTTAAGTAATATGTCATCTAATATATTCTGTTATCATAAGTATAATATAGTATAAAAAAAATTCTGTGAAAAATTTCGTGAAGGAGCATAGAAAATTGTAAGTTGAATTTTGAACTGTAGGGTCCTTGGACTTCTTGCACAATGTTTTTACAGACAAAAAAAAGTTATATAATAAAATAAAAATAACAACAAACTCAATCTTTTTTCTATTTATTTGTTTTTACAGCTTCACGCTGTATCCCGCACGCAGCAGGGCAGGCAGAGGGAACCTAGTGTTAAGGCACTCCGTTCTCCACCATAAACTCTATGACAAAATATCTCACCTATTCCGCGTCACGTTATGCGTCGACAGGATAGGGCTGAAGGTGACGTCGGTGAGCGTGCTGTATTGCTGATTGCTTGTTGACACACGCTCATACTGGCTGTTGATCTCGTTCTATAACAAAAAACTAGGTTATTACAGTGTAAATGGTAAATATTATAGTATTTACTATTTATTTTCATAAGTAAGTACGTAAGTTCTATCTGTCCCTAAATAGATGAAATTACAAAAGAAATGTGATTTCCGCACGTCAGGGTTCAGAAAACCTAAATTTCATACTTCCATAGTCTTATATTAACTTGTGTGGTTAGTAGGTATAAACGACATTATAATTTCCTTTCTTTTTTCATAAAATAAAAAAAAAATGTAGCATTATCTATCTTTAATATAGAAATACATAGAGATCCATTGAGACAACTAAACTCTAAATAGAAAAAAAAAATCAGCTTCACGTTGTAGGTATCCCGCATACAGCAGGGTAGACTGAGTGTTGAGATACTCCGTTCCTCACTTTCCACCCCTAATTAATAATGGCGGCTGCTGCTGGCGGCATTGTGTGTTGAGTGGCGGAAATCAACGCCGCGTTTTGCCTCGATACAAGAGAAAATCGAAATATAAATAAATATTTAATTCTAAATAATAATTTTAAATAGCAAATCGGAATTCTTATTTTTAAACAATGTTTAAAAATAAGAATTCCGAATTCGTGTAAAAAAAACGACGCCTCACAAAATACAGCGAATCACTTGCCTATGATGTCATCGGCACCAAGTAGGTACCGCAAAGTACAATAATAATACTAGCTCCTGTAGCGGTAATTGAAGTACGTACGTACTATTCAACTACGAAGCTGTGATTCAGAGGTAGCCGAGACGTGACGAAAGCAAAAATAATAATATATACTAATAATACAGGTATCTACAGTGGAAGCCGTCGTGGCCCAGTGGCACAAGGGTGTAACTGAAA